>JAJMGL010000022.1:0-145947 GCA_030568695.1 Suhomyces wounanorum
ATTTCTATGCTGCTGAGGAAGCTGGGCTTATCGGTTCCTATGATATCTTCAAAAAATACCGTGCTTCCAATGAAACCGTCGTTGGCATGTTACAAGAAGACATGGTTGGTTCGACTGAGAAGACAAAACTCTATAAAGTTGAGCCACACATCGGATTGATAACTGATTATGTCTATCCTTCCCTCACGGAGTATTTGAAGCTCATCATCTCCAATTATAACAGTATTCCGTACCATGAAGATAAAGCCGGTTACACTTCTTCTGATCATGCTTCGGCGTATTCCTTTGGCTTTCCATCAAGTTTGGTAGTCGAAAGTGAATATATATATGAGTCGTCATATATGCACAGCCCTTTTGACACAGTTGATAGAATAGACTTTGATCACGTCGTTGAGTTCGTTAAATTGAGTATTGGGTACATGTATGAGTTAGGGCTGGCCAAAGTATTGTATTGATTTTTCTAGCTCTGTTTCTTCTATCGTTAATATGATTTTGTATTGATACTTAATATATAGATGTTTCAAAGTAGTGGAAGAGCCATCCTGAACCCTTGTCTTAACATTTGTAGGTAATGTCACCAATAGGAAGCCCGGTTTGAGGTATTCCTAGTTATATTAAAAGTGGTTTCGTAGTTAATGTCTTACTATATCAGGCTATAGGTAACCAAGCTTCCAAGTGTTCGAAGTTTGTAGTGAATAATTACGTTCTCGATTGCTAAGTATCTAAAGTCGAAATTAGTAGGGAAAATAGTTCTCATAATGTTGTAAAATAAAATACCGCAGTGACCGGTAAACCGGTAATGAATCATGCGAAGATCTATATTATATCCAATTCTGGAATATTGGATGTTTTATAATCGGGACATTTGGTTCTCTATCTTACTCCTTCATTCATATTCATCTCTGGGATCTTCAATTCGTATGTGGGAACAAAATATTGACCTCTATCTTGTGATCCTGCATATTACTTAACATATAAATTGGTAGTGGTAAACTATACTCCCTACAACATTTTCATCATTGCGAGGGAAGAATGATTTCATAGAATGGAGAGTAGACTGGTGATGTATTTCGTCACTATGACCATACTTACCCCTGCAGTTTCTGTCGATCAGAACAACCAAAAAGTGTCTTGAAGTTGCAGTAGATCTCTGCAAAGTTCTAATTTCAAATATTTTGCATGATGCAGAAAAAGCTATTATCTACCTTGAAAAGAAAAGAACGTGTTCGATATTGTTCTCCCGAACATTACTTTATCAAATGAAGTTACCAGTATTATTAGTTATTGCTTCCGTTATTGCCTTCCCCTCTAAGATTACACCTTTAAACTTGGAAGAAAGAGAATTAGTCTCTAATGAGGAGCCCATTATTGTCAATGTGGCAAGAGACTCGATCCAGTGGGACTGTAAGGAGAACATTGTTGATACACAAAGACATAACTTCAATATCATTGAAGTCACAAGCAATACAGCTGCTGAATTGGTGACTACGATGCCCCGTGACAAACTCGGCAATCCATTACAAAGACGACAGGACGAAAATGGGTCCGGCGGAAGTCCCAACGCAGAAGATGAAGAATACTTTGTCTACGAAGTCACTAACTACATCTACCCCAATGAATTGAGTCGAGTTAGAACAGTTAAGAAATTATTCAATCAAATTGAAATTACTAACTTGCAGATTAATTTGTCACAAATGGTTTCATTTTACAACCGTTATGTGGGGTCCAAAAGTGGTGTGGAGAGTTCCAACTGGTTATACGAAAAAATAGAAGAAATTGTATCTCCTTTCGGTAACAAAACATCTGTCGAGCGTATTCTGCATGTTGGTAGGGATCAAAAAAGTATAATCGTATCCTTTCCCGGTGAAATTACCGACAAGGTGATTCTAGGTGCTCATATAGATTCTATTAACGAGGTATTACCAAACCTAAGTGCACCTGGTGCCGATGACGATGGATCTGGTGTTGTAACCCTTTTGGAGACTCTTAGAATTTTAATTCTGCAATATGCTGCGGGTAATTTCAAGCCCTACAACACGTTAGAATTCCATTTCTATGCTGGTGAAGAGGTTGGTTGTTTGGGGTCTTATGAAATCTTCGAGAGATATCGTGCTAAGAATGTGACAGTCATTGGTATGCTCCAACAAGACATGGTTGGTTCTACTGAAGTAACCACTCGTAAAGGTATTGAACCACACATTGGATTGGTTTACGACCAATATACTTATTCTCCTCTTGTGGACTTCTTAAAGATCATTATCTCCAACTATAACGATATTCCTTATCATGAAACTGCAAGTGGCTACTCTTCTGACCATGTGGCTGCTTTTGTGAATGGGTTTCCAACCTGTACTGTGATGGAAAGTGAGAAAAGATTTAAGTCGCACTACCTTCATGGTCCATTTGATACTATAAACAGAATTGACTTCAAACACATAGTTGAGTTCGTAAAATTGAGTCTTGGATATGTGTACGAATTGGGGCTGGCCAAAGTATTACACTAGGAAGCAAAAGTATGCTTTTTTGGTGCCCTCAATTATCATCTTTTTTTGTCGCATCATATAAATTATGAGCTAGGAGAGAAGAGTTACATTCTTGCGCATGAATGAATTAAAGAACCGAATTGGTTATCTTGGAAATGAATAGTTCACTCTAAATATAGGGTATTAGCACCAGGCAAATATTTACAACTTTGAAGGCGGCCATTTTTGTAGACAGTTTGAAAGACATCACTTTGATTGGCATTGAACAAATCCTGAAGGATCACGGTGATATTATCCACAATTCCCAAGTTTTCACCATTTAATACCCAATCAAGATTTTTCCAATCAAGAATACCTTCTTTATCAAATTTAATAGGTGTTGGATAATTTGCAACTTGGTCTGGTGTCACCTCGGCAGTAAATATATACATCCCTCCAATGGGCTCGCCAACGACATTAGCATCGCTATCCACGGTCCATAAAACAATTCCTCTTGATTGATATTGGGGCAAATTCAAACCAGTTTCTTCCTTGGTTTCTCGTATGATGCAGTCTAGGGGCAGTTCTTCTGGGTCTAATTTTCCCCCCACCCCATTCCACCTCCCCATCCATGGCTTTTTTTGACGATTCAAGAGAAGAATCTCATTTGTCTCCGGACAATGTATAATTCCAAGAGTATATTTCAATCTTTGTAGGGGTTTCCCAGTCATACTATCGCGCATCAATTTAATAGCTAACTTTGATTTCTTCTAGCTTTGGTGCACCTACCAAATGTGAATACATATGAGAGCTAGGTGCAGGGGTAATTAGCGTACCAAGTTTGGAAGAGAAGTGTTAAATCAAAATCCTAAGTGTAAAATCTCTGGCTGAACTTGGTTTGCTTGTCTTGCTATTTTGATATGGTCAATCCAATTTGATTAGCAAATTATAGTAATGTTGACATTTGATGAATGTTGTATATGTTCTCAAAAATTTCAAAAGCTTCAAAAATTTCAAAAACACTCAACTTCCATCAAATTTTTATTCATAGAATAACCAAATATTGATCTCTCAGATGTACCCAATTAGTAATCCGAAGTAAAAGTTTAGGAATCTCCAGCAACTTTGCTTATTTTTATTGTTGGGGAGACACTGAGCACACATCGTACAATGTGACAGCCGGTGTTTTTGAAAAAAAAACTTGAGCTTTTAGGCAAAACAGAAACAATGCTAGTCGAACTTGAATGTAGCCCCGAGATGACTGCCGAATTGACTCGCTTGCCAATTGTGTTGATGTCCTGACTAAGCCGATATTTGGCACCTCACGTGACGCGCCCACTTCGTCTCACTCAATGTTAACCCTGTCTTGAACCACGAAGCACTTGACTACCACGTCTGTCCTATGCTAGACTCATAAATCAACACTGAAAAGGGACCTTCCACTAAACCTGCCAAAAATTATTCCACTGTATCTCAAAAGTGTTCAATTCCAAAAGCAATCAGCAATCATACCAGAATCACAGATCACTTGCATTACCCCATCTAATCAGTTATAGAAACTCAGTTGGATTAAAATGACACAATCATATAGCACGCTGAAGTCATTCATGATTCCTTTACTTCAAGAGCAGCTAGAGGACATCAAGCTGAAGAGATCACTAAAGTTGAACCGGATCAATGCATCAGACAAATTCATCATGGTTGACATAATCGAGTGTATTTACGAGTTTCTTAACTCATTCCAACCTCCGTTGAAGTTAGAAAGACTCTCATTACAAGAGAACCAGATCCGGGAACTTCCTTCGAACTTATCATCCATTTCCGCCAACATCAAATACTTGGATCTACACAACAATGAGTTGACCAATTTGTCAGACTCGATACTGGATTTTCACCACTTGGAAATCTTGGATCTATCTTCAAACAAGCTATGGAATTTACCCCCTGTGTCTGTGATGGGATCGTTGAAACATTTGCGGGTCATTTCAATCAAAGAGAACAAATTCAAATACTTGCCTCCCGTGCTAGGTGAGTTACCCAGTTTGAGCTTGATCGAAGTGGTTGGCAATCCCTTGATGTTGCCATCCTTGGATGTCATCAAATTGTTCCAGCAGCAACGCCCAGATCTTGACTGGGTCAGCGAATTGAAGAATTATTTGGTGACCAACAAATCGCTTTTGGAGTATAAATTCCAAGAGCTCCAAGAATCAAAGCTCAAGGCAAGCCATCAAATATCTCCTGTACCTGCATCGCATCCACCACAAATCTCTAGAGCAAAGAGCATTTCAGAAACAAAATCAAAGGCTTCGAAAGCTGCTCGCAGAATGGGATTAATTATAAAGAAACCTGACGGAACCCCCGAATCATCTACCTCTGGCTCTGCAACCCCCAGTATACTTTCAGCAAATACAACCCTTGACGACATCAATACAAATTCGAGCTTTGATATGACTACATTGTCTGCAGATTACTCACTTCCTTTGAATATGCCACATTCCGCCTCCGCCACCGAAACCTCGTTTAATGTGGGATCATCCCCATTATTGAATTCCACTACGACTACTGCCACAACAGTTCCAAATACACAGAAAAATTCACCTTCATTCCCTGCAACCATCCCCAAGGCACTGGTACCTACTATTATAACAACAAATAGCAATAACCCTCCTAACCAATCAAGCACATCATCTGCCACCAGTTCCAATACGTCAACATTGTCTAGGCCCTCAAGTCAAAATAGGTCAAGATCAAATACTATGAAAGAAATAGACAAAATTTTAGAAAAAAATGACACTGTGGATACAGAACATAAATCAGGTGCATATTTCAGAAGATTATCAACGTTGCAAGAAATTCCAGTGGACGAAAATTTCAATGGAAATTATCTGACAAGTGTCGCAAAGATGTTAAGGAGCAACAGTCCAATCAACTCATATGGTAGTGCTCAGAATCAAGAAAAATCACATTCACTGAACCACACACAAGAAGCTACATATAGGCAACACCTGATACTGATCCTGCAAGCTAAGGAAGATTCAACAACCCAAAAAACGTCCTCCAGTGCTTCTAATCCGACTAGTACTGGTGGACAACGTTCGAATAGCATTCCATCTAATGAAGTTTCTCCATCCAAGAATATAGGCAATAAGAAATATTCTTCGAGCACAATAGTCAAGGTATCTAGAAAGATTTTGTTCTCTTTTAGTGAATTACATTCATCAGTAAGAAGATTCACAGGATTTTGTGTGGACAAAAAAATCACAATCAAAATGGTTTCCTTCTTATACACTACAAAATCAAACATTGATAACTTGGTGGAAAACTTGGAATTGATGGAAGAAAGTGGAAACAACTTGGAGCAAATCGTCGCATCATTGCACACATGCATAGGGTCTTTCAGATCAATCATGAATCTATTAAATGAGAATTTGAGTGCATTTGTTTCAAAGATCGATGTCTGCTTTATAAGAATGTTATATTTGACATTGTATGGATCATTCAACGAATTTTTGAATGCTTATAGGATCTTACTACCTAATTCCAAACCCCCACATTTTAATGTTCCAGTCAATACTTCTAGCGAAGCAAAGCAAAAACTCTCTGTTAACACTAATGTTTTCTATGATAACGAGGATGTGGATGAAAAGTTATATCGTTCTATTGAAATTGCTACTTCTAACGCACAGGTTGTGTTTGGTGAATTGACAAGAGCAATAGGAAAAAGTGCCATTGCTAGCACAACTAGCGCTTCGAACAATCCAGGCATAAGTCACAATGTTGCAACAAAAGTCAAGGAATTGACCACGGTGTGCATGAACTCCATGGATATAACCAAGAAATTGAAGACTAAATTGATCACCATCCGTAATAATCCATCGCAAACAACCAAGCGGTTATTTTGGGATGATATTAATTTATTTTTGAAGGCAATTATCCAGACTTTTTCATCTGTCAAAGGAATTATGAAGGATTTACCGATTTTGAACGAGGTTAGAGGATCTATGGCCAATTTGACTAAAACAACGAAGGATGTTACTATCTTATTGGAGGTTTCTTCTTATAAATCGATGGCAGAAAGCAGTGGTTTACAGGGCCATACCAACCCATCAAACCCACCGCTTCTTGCATCTATCCCCAGTGTTTCGAATATTTTCACTCCTTCTACTGCCCACCCATTATCACAAAATTCCATGTCTCTGGCCAACTTAAACCAATTGAATGCCGCCAATGGTGTGAGGACTCCATTTGTGACTTCCATGGCCGCTCAAACCATCATTCCCCCTAATCCAGATAGTTCACATTTTTCAGTGGCTACTCCAAACTTAAGTCCTAATAATATGGTGGGCAATGTTCAGCAGTTGGCGCCAGTTACTGCACCAGCACAGTCCACAGGACAATATTTTGCCAAAAACGGTATGAATCCATTTGATGGGCTTATTATTGCCACTAGAGACCAGGAAAAAGAGGAACATGAACGAGGTAGTACAAGTTTTAATCTTTGAACTTGGTGGATGCATAACTTTAATTTCAAGATAATTTTGCATTTAGAACATCAATAACTTAAACCAACGTTTAGAGATATCCATCGACAAAGCATCTCAACATGAGTGATGTAGACTTTATACAGCCTATCTAAAAAACTGATACTGTTGGTCCTTCTGGAAATCTGATGCAACCTGAAGTGAGCATGAAAATTAATTCTTGGTACCCCTTGAGTGTTTTGGATCGATTCGATGAACCTTGATGTTGCTATACAGGTATTTTCTGATAGACAGTCGTTCAAGTTCTCTCTGCAGAGTGAAATTGGGGTCCAAGCTGATTTTGGTTACCATTGACCGCGAAATGGCTCATTTCACCAATCAACCCACAGAGTCATACAATAGCTAACCTGACCCGTAACAGCACTTTAACAATGCTGACACAATAGATTGTGACTCTGGCCACCCCACAAAACGTCCTGAGAGCTGCACTGCGGGTTATAGCCCGCGGTCGTGCGTGCACCAACATCTCGAGGTTAGGTAAGACGTTTCTTGTAAGTGATTCATCACCGACTGCACCAACAGATCACTAGTTCCAGAATGACCGTTGAACTCGAAGAGCCACCACTTGCCAGCAATGGTCAAGTTGTCAAGGATTTGATCGGAGGAACCATGGGAGGAATCGCCCAAGTGTTAGTGGGTCAACCATTCGATACCGTCAAGGTCAGACTTCAATCAGCCCCAGAAGGTACATACAACGGAGCTTTGGATGTGATCAAAAGATTGTTGAAAGACGAGGGCCCCAGAGGTTTCTACAAGGGTACGTTAACTCCGCTTATCGGTGTGGGTGCATGTGTTTCTGTCCAGTTCAGTGTCAATGAATTCATGAAGAGATACTACGATGAAAAGTTGCAAGGTGGTCAATTATCTTTGAGTCAGTTCTTTGTCTGCGGTGCTACTGCTGGTTTTGCCAACGGTTTCTTAGCATCTCCCATCGAGCATATCCGTATCAGATTGCAAACGCAAACTGGATCGGTTAAGGTATTCAATGGTCCTATCGACTGTGCGAAGAAGTTGATGGCTGCTGGTGAATTATACAAAGGTTTGCTTCCTACTCTCTTCAGAGAAGGTGTGGGTTTGGGTATCTATTTCGCCACATACGAAGCTTTGATCGCTAAGGACTTGGCTAAAAGCAAGCTTACTAGAAGTGATATCCCAGCCTGGAAATTGTGCTTGTTCGGTGGTTTATCAGGTTACACGTTATGGATTGGTATTTACCCCGTCGATGTGATCAAGTCTAAGCTTCAAACAGACTCTTTACATTCTCCTACCTATAAGAGCAGTGTGCAAGTGTTTAGGGACATTATGGCTAAGAACGGTATCAAGGGATTTTATAGAGGTTTCATCCCTACAATTTTAAGGGCAGCTCCAGCAAACGGTGCTACTTTTGCTGTCTTCGAATTCACAATGAGATTATTGGGTTAATTTAATTTAGTAGGTTTATTCTATTAATATACAGACATATAGAAGAATACCAATAAAATTAGAAGCAGAATTGAAAATGCAATTAAATGAACTATTGCTACTTGAGCAGAATCTAGTGATGGAATATGAGTGAACTCGAAAACTATCCTCTCTTCGTAAGATTGCTAGTAGAATGAAGTTCAAAATCGGAGCCTTGTCCAGCCAGATGGTAACCAAATGATGGTCTGAATTCATGAGTAAAGACCTCTTGGTCCCCATAATCATAAGGATTGATAACTTTGATGAATTCCATGAAATCAAACATGTACTCACCATTAAACTCATAACTATCAGTACCCTCTAATTCAACTTGTTCGTAAAAGCTAATATCCTCAGGATTGACTTGACGATTTGTTGGTGACATCTGTGACTCAGCATCAGATAATTCTTCTTTCTCTCTCATCCGTCTATTGAACTCCTTATCAATACGTAAATGCAATCCCGGAATATAGTCAATGATGTATAGAAGTACACATGTCATAACCAGTACATACGAGGATACAACCACACATCCAAGTAATTGATAACCTAACTGTTTCCAGTGGCCTTTAACCCAACCTCCTTGAGAACCATATAAAGAGTTAGCAAAAATACCTGTTAAGAGTGATCCCACAATGCCAGCGATCCCATGGATTGCAAAAATATCCAAAGCATCGTCAACACCAACGAAATATTTGAGTCTTGTAGAAAGATTACATATCACGGCACCGACAATTCCAAAAACAAAAGGTTTCCAAAATTCAGTAGCAGATGATATATATCCACCAGCTGGTGTTATAACGACCAATCCAGTCATAACACCTGAAGAAAATGAGATCATTGACAATTTTCTTCTTTGCGTGAAGTTAGACTTTGACTCATGGAAATGTTGATTGAGTTGAACTCCGGTTTGACTAATATAAGGGGTGATTTTCAGAACCAGCTTATTCGATGAAGTGGAACCATCCAAGGGTATCGAAGAAAAATAGTAATCAATCAGCGACCATACTACCCCACTTGTCATAGCACAAAGAATGGTGTTTACTATGATGAAAAAGGACTGAACAGAAAACTTGAAATCACAACCTGCTATGAATCCCATCCATCCGCATGTAACAAAAAAAGATCCCATTATTATAAAACTTGTGTTTGAATTCCGATAATTGTAGAGAAGCTTTGGATTTCTGGGACCTAAAATGTATGAGTAAGCTAAGGTTGTAAACCCACTAACAATATGAATAGGACTTCCTCCTGCAAAATCTAGCACAGGTAACTTATCTAATTCTACCGAGAGCCATCCAGATCGATTCCAAAACCAATATGTGACGGGATTGTAAATAATCACCGACCATAATATCAAAAAAACAGTCATCGGTATTAATCTTCCTCTTTCTGCAATACACCCAGGAAATGTTATAGCAACACAGATGATCTTGAACATTCCGTTGAATAAAAAGTGATTTAATGATAATATTGTTCCTCTAGAAGTGTCATAAAAGACTTGTGCGGGGTCTCGAATGTGTCTTAAGACGGCGAAACTCAAACTACCGATATAGCGGTTACTTGCTGGCGCATAACACAACGAATAGCCCCAAATAAACCAATCAATAAAGATTAGAGGGGCTAGCAAAAATGGGAGAGTGAACATTGTCAAGGAAGATCTTCTTTGAGTCAATCCGGAGTAAAATAATGCAATTCCTATTATTACTAGTGCTAGTAATGATGTGCAATATATCATAAAAAGGGCATTTAGGGCATCAGTGATGTCCATAGCCTCTCGAATTGTAGTCTTCATGATGAAGGAGAGTATTTCGTGGATTGTTATATTTTTATTAGTGCGAGACTCCAGATTCTGACACAATTAAGCCTCCCTGACTGAAATTTATCTAAACCTAAAATTACTTCAAGATGCACCTTTCAGCTTCCTCCAGCAGTATTTCTCAAAACAATCTTTACAATGTTTAGGGATAAGATTGGACTTAACACTAATATTGTTTGTGCAGGTTAAATCAGTTCTATCCCAGTGTCGTTTGAGAATTGCGCAGTTTAGACAAAGTGCAAAAGTTGGGGAGTTTGCGTTAGTAGCCATGTTAAAGCCGTTGAGTAGAAATCCATCGACCTCTGATTTTGTGTAGCTCATCTTAAAGGTTGACGTATTTGAAGCGAAGTTATGAGGATAGTTGGCAGTATAGACGAGCAAAGGTGGCAATTTTTCCCGATTTTGTGGAATCGGCAGTTTGGATTTCACCAGAATGAATGGATAGTCCAATTCAATATCACACCCAAAAAACATTGGGGTCTTCGTAAGATTTAGCCTATGAAATTCCTCCGAGGAGGGAATTAGTGGGAACACAGAGCGAGCCAATGTAGTAAACTTTGGGTCCTTGGGATTTGTAAAATAGGGCAATTCGAAATTGCTCATGTTGTTATGATATCTCTTGCTAGCTTCTTGTAAGGTGGTTCCATTTGGAAAATTATCTGTGTCTGATGTAACATCATATACAAGGAGGATACTGATATCTCTAGCATGCACAAGAAATGGTTGAAAAGGAATGTTTTGTCCATCATCTCCACCATCTACTAGGTAAATCTGTTCAGCTTGACTTAAATCATGCTGCAACTCTTGATTGTTTAAATGACATCTAAATGGATTGGGATAAATTGCATAATCTGAATGAATTCCCCCGTCTTCTGCACTAACACCAAATACCTTCAACAATCTAGTTACAGAATTCGACACATTTGTGGTCATACCGGTAAGCAATTCATATATGCAAGAAAATATGTGATTAAATAGTGAAGAAGAAGTAGCTGTCAAGAAGCTAATACTATCGAACCCACAGACACATATTGTTGAATTGAATTTATAACTTTTAATTGATGAATACCCGTTGATTATTGGAGTACCTAGATATTTTATCGCAACAAAACCATTTAGATAGGTATCCCATGAGCCCAATTCAAATGGTGTTATTTCAAAGAGATGAGAGTCTATGGAATTGGTCTTTGTATTTGGTTTTGTCTGGATAGCTCCAATAATAGGAAATGGCTGGACATGGTTGCAAAATGATGATGATTTCGTGGCTTCTGTAATTGTAGCACCAGCTGACCTTGCAGAGATACTGAAAATTCTTCTTGCTAGTGCTCTTCCCCAATAATCTGTGAAGGATACAGCGAAACCTGCCATTCGTTTTGGCCTGATCTCGATTTGTAATTCGTTGTAGAAGGCTAGTATATCCCGAAGTGAAATTTCTGGTTGGTTATCTGTCATTATTTCATCGAATACCCGAAGAGACGAAGAACTAGGTTGATCACTTGATATCCCAAAAAAGCTCAACGCTCTCCTAAAAAATCCCATTTGCTTTGTTGTTTCATTCATTCCAACCAAATTGTTTAGCAAGATGTTATGATCAAAACTTGGTACTCCTTGAAGGAGAGGTAAGTCGATATTCCAAAAGGTGGAGTTGTGTTTCATCCAGGATACAGGAACGAAGTTATTTGCAAACATACTCATCACTAACCATGATCCTCCTGATATTCCCCCAATATAACTGACGCTCTGAAGAAGTCCTGCAATTGTAGAATTTGGATCCAGTGTACGGATATCCATAGCTTCCACAACCCCAGCACCCGTAAGCATGGCTCGATACCCACCCCCAGAGATGGCTACTGCTATTTTTATAGCACCGATATTTTCCATTTGTTCAAACAATGTTTCGATATTCAATTCTGGTATCGCATTCCTTGTTAAAAGCTTTTTCAACAGTTTCTGAGTCAAGATGTTACGACATTTAATATACTTTTCTTCTTCACTACATAGTGTCTAATGTTAGTGACTTCAATCCTCCCCGATTTTGGTTTCAGTAAATAATCGACACTTACATTATCAGCGTTTCGAACCAATGAGGCCTTTGGACAATCGACCAAGTAGGGTCCATACGTGGAACTCCAGAAATTGGAAAAAGTATCAAAGGAAAATCCACTTTGACAGCTTTCCAGAGTATAATTTGCAAGGTATTTATGGTTACATTTTTTCCCTTCTATGATTAGACCCCAATATATGGCACAAGTTGCCAAAAGACCGAGTGATGGAATCATATTTTGATTACGCGGCTGCAAATTTATTTTGTGTGCATAGAATAGATATAGTAACCCAATCAATTATCAGAAACAATAAATTCAGAAATGATTGTAATTGCTTTGTAACATGCTCTTGAAGACTTGCACCCACTGTAAATCTCCACTGTTAAAAGTCAACAGTTTCTCTACAAACTTGTGCGGTGGTGATCTACTTACAAGATTTAAAACATTATAATAAATTAATATTTTCACTATATATGGAAACAAATGTATGATGAAGGATGATTTAAAGCAGAAAAACCTATCCAGTGCCCAAATTGTATAAGAAACCAATCTTTTTTCAAAAAAAATATGGAGATACACCTAATACAGGTCATTTCTCTTCAGGAAAACTCTAAATAAACTAATTATTTAGAAGTCTTCGTCATCGGAGACGTAAGCGTCACCCAATTCCTTCTTCTTCTTCATTCTTTCCTTCTTCTTCTTTCTCAATTCAGCAGAAGACAACTTAGCCTTCTTCTTAACAGCAGCAATCTTGTTACCCATGGCATCGAACTTGTCTTCTTCATCTTCTTTCTTCTCCAATCTTGGACCAGCACCTTGACCTTGAACCCAGTTGTGACCAGATGGAGTCATTCTACCGTCCAAGACAGCCCAGACTTCTTCAGTCAAGTCCTTGGTGAATTCAGCGGAGTGAGTAATGATAACAATACCACCTTCGAAAGACTTCAAAGCCTTGGACAAAGCACCCAAAGAGTCACGATCCAAGTAGTTAGTTGGCTCATCCAAGACGATCAAGTGAGGTCTTTGCCAGGTACAAGCAGCCAAGACCAACTTAACCTTTTGACCACCAGACAAACCTCTGATTCTGGAGTGGGAAACCAATTCAGCTTCCAAACCCAACATAGCACAGTGCTCTTCGATTTCCTTTCTAGTCAAAGGTCTGAATTGACCAGAAGCCAAAGCTTCCTTCATATCAACTTCAGCAACCATCTTGGAGTGGGTTTCCATCAATTCACCTCTTGGCAACCAGGTGTTGTCAACAGACATCATAGCAACCCATCTCTCGTTCTTCATACCGATGTTTTCACCCAACATCCAGGAGATTTCATACTCGTAAGAGTTCTTGAACTTTCTTCTGGCGTGGATACCGGCAATTCTTCTTGGGGTACCTTCAACCTTGAAGATCTTGTTCATGGCGTTTTCATCATCTTCATTGATTTGTCTAGAAGCTCTGTCCATAGTTTCTCTGTCTTCACCGGTTTGGAATCTCCATTGGATATATTCTGATGGAGTTTTGTCCAAGTGGTTATCGATGTGGGCGAAAGCGTGTTGCTTAATGTAAGCGATACGACAGTTTTCGTGAACGTAAACTTCACCGATGGTTGGCAATAATTCACCAGTCAAGACGTTAATCAAGGTAGACTTACCAGCACCGTTAGGACCAATGACGGCAATTCTAGAAGACAAAGAACATTGGAAGTTAATGTCTTGAATTTGTGGCTTAGAGGTACCTGGGTATTGGAAGGTCATGTTGGAAACCTTGACAATAGCCTTTTGCTTGGTCTTAACACCTTCCAAGAAACCTGGTTCTGGGAATCTGAATTCCAAGTCGGAAGCACCCAACTCGTAGTAAGATTGAGCAGATGGACACTTCTTGACGAATTCGGACAAGTTACCCTTGTACTTTCTCAACTTGAAACCTTCGTAGTGGATAATGTATTGACAAACATTGTCCAAGAAACCGGAATCGTGAGAAACGATAATGGAGGTAATACCACAGGTTTGCAAGTAGTTGACCAACCAAGCGACGTTGACGGTATCCAAATGGTTAGTTGGTTCATCCAACAACAAGATATCGGCGTTCTTCAACACAGCTCTGGCAAGGGCCAACTTCATCTTCCAACCACCGGACAAGGATTGAATTGGCATGGCGATCATTTCTTCGGAGAAAGCGAATTCGATCAATTTAGAGTGAGCAACATCACGGGTCAAACCAACCTCACCATCGTTGATGACGAAGTCGAGGACGGAAGTGTCAGCTTCAGTACCGTCAATGTCGTGCTCGACGTAGACAGTCTTACATTCTTCTTGGGTTGGGAAACCTTCGACTTGACCGTTGGCAATAGCTCTCATCAAGGTGGACTTACCAGCACCGTTAGGACCACAAAGACCGTATCTTCTGTTTCTCTTCAATCTGAATTGAGTCTTGTTCAACAAGATCTTAGCACCGTAAGCCAAGGAGAACTCACAGTTACACAAGTCTTCACCTTCATCTTCTTCGTCTTCGAAGGATGGTGGTTGTGGGATGTTATCAATAGCTCTCTTTCTGTACTCTTCGATGATTTCCTTAGCTTCCTTTTCGTGCAAGAAGATGGTAGCGAATGGCAAGATAGCTTGCAACCAAGCTTCTGGTTGGATTTCTCTTTCATCGATCAAGTCACCAGCAATAGCGGCGATATAGTTGAGAGCAATGTTGAATCTGGTAGCGATCTTCTTACCTTCCAACAACTTGTTCAATTCAGCCAAGGTAACGGCGATGTCACCGGCGGTGGAGACCTCTGGGATGGCGTCGTTTTCACCGACAGCACCAACTCTTCTCAAGGTGTTAAGGGCTCTGTTGGTAACTTCTCTGGCTTCTGGGTCGGCCATGGTTTGGAAGTTAGCCTTCAAGGCTGGCAACAAGTTGTTCAAGAAAGGAGCAACAACTTGAGGGTCGTCGACCAACTTACACATGTTGTCAACAATGACGGCGGCCTTACGCTTGATGGCGGTGTCACGTTCAGCCAAACCTCTGGACAACAATGGGGCCATGATGGAAAGGGTAGCCATGGTGACTTCCGAAACGAAGGTGGTAGCACCCAAAAGGTGGACGGTTTCTGGGACTTCAGTTGGCTTAGCGATACATCCGATCAATCTTGGGATAAACTTCTCGATATCCTTGTTGTCGATGGTTTCGGTAGACTTGGTCATGGTTTGGGTGGAAGCTTCCTTAACTTCCTTCTTGGTGTCCCACATAGCCTCGGACAAAGATGGAATCAATTCAGGCATTCTCAAGGCAATTTGGACCTTGGCGGTGTCGACCAATTGGGAAACGGCTCTTAAGATGGCGGTCTTCTCGGTCCACTTGTTGGTTTCAGCCAAACGAGTCATCAAGGTTGGCAAGATGGCCTTGACGGCGTGTGGGGTGATGGCTTCAGCAATGGCGAACAAAGCGTCGGAGGCGGCAACTTGGACGTCCTTGTTCTTGTCACCAGAGAGGACAGCCACGTCACCAACCAAGTCAACCACGTATGGCTCGACGGATGGGGTGATACCGTTTGGAGAGGCGATGTGGGAGTAGGCCTTCAAAGCAGCAATGACAACTTCAGAGTCCTTCTTGTTACCAAGTTGCTTCTTGAAGTCTTGGAAGAACTCAACTGGAACATCGTGCTCGATGATGGAGGAGTTCAAAAAGGAAGAAACATTGGCAGCAGCCTCCTCCTTGTTGTCGGCAACCTTCAAGTTACTCAACAATTCGGAAAGGACTTCAGCAGAGTATTTGGATTCACTGGCAGCAGACATTTTCCAATGGTGTAGAAAAGAAGATCCTAAAAATGTGAGAAACGTTTCTATTATAAACGGTAGGAAGAGATAAAAATTTTCATTGAGATGAAGTTACCCGGACGACACGTGCAGGGGCAACCTTCGGCACCTGGGAAAACCGCAATAGATAAGCACGCGCGCACACACGTGACACATAGTAAAATAGCAATTCCCCACCAAACCCAGGCGATTGGGAGCATTGAATCACGTGACACGCGCGGCACGTGACGCATTTTTTCAGCCATTCCCGATTGGGACTTTGTGGTATTCGCCAACATTGGCTCATTTGCCGGCACCAATAGCACCCATCGGATGCCCCAATGGCGCAAATGGTCAAATGCCCCAATGGCGCAAATGGTCAAATGGCCAAATGGCCAAATGGCCAAATAGCAAAATACCCCAATGGCAAAATACCCCAATGGCAAAATGCTAAAATGCTAAAATGGGCTCAGCATACCCCCATGGGCCCAGTTTGTAGATGGATATCACGTTAGTGCCACCAACCCCGTCGGTATCCTTTGGTCTTTGGTCTTTGGACTTTGGTCTTGGTACGACCATCGCCTGGTTGCCCATTCTGTGTCCACAATTGTCCATTTCCTCTTTGGGTCCGATCCTCTATCGCATTTTCCACCGTCTCGTCTAGTTTTTGTGTGCCTCACCTGCTAACTATCTGCACATATCCTTCGATTCTTCCGATCTCGTGTCACCTTAATTTCACTTCTTGGTTTGAGGCTTCATTATACGTATCCACTTGCCCCAACCATCGACATTTCTCCAACATTGTTCTGTTTTACCCCTTAAAATTTGTTTCAGCTTCCACCACAGAGATTTCTCGAAAAAGTGAATACTTCTCACCATAAAAAACCATGATCGATAAGGACACCAAGTACGATCGCCAATTGAGATTGTGGGCCTCCTCTGGTCAGACCAACCTCGAAAACTCCCACATTTGCTTGATCAACGCGTCTGCCACCGGGTCGGAAATCCTCAAGAACTTGGTGCTCCCAGGCATCGGTGCCTTCACCATCATCGATGACAAACAAGTGTCCACCCAGGACTTATCCGGCAACTTCTTCTTGAAACGGGAGAACTTGGGGTGTGGATTGGCCGCCAGCGTCACCACCAACCTCGGCGAACTCAACCCCGACGTCCATGGCCATGCCATCGACAAATCCATTGGTGAAGTGTTGGCCGCGTCCGACCCTCTGTTCTGGGACCTGTTCAACGTGGTGATTGTGTCCGACTACACCGAGGAATTGGATAAGGTCAAGGAGATCTTGTGGCACAAACGCATCCCATTACTCGTGGTCAACTCCATAGGGTTCTACGGCCTGTTAAACCTCATCGCAAACGAAGTCACCGTCATAGAGACTCACGACCCGTCCCGTCTCTATGATCTCCGCATCGATTGTCCCTGGTCAGAATTACAGCAACATGTCGACTCAATCGACTTGGAAAGTCTCAACGACCAAGATCATGCCCACGTTCCATACATCGTCATTTACATCAAAGCATTGCATGCGTGGAAACTGTCTCACAAAAACCTTCCACCTCAAAACTATAGCGAAAAGAAGCAATTCCGCCTATTGATCGAGTCTTACTCTCGTAACATCAAGCTTGAACCCAATTTTATCGAGGCTTCAAACTCAATGCATAGAGCCTTACAAGTCACCCAAATACCCACTTCAATTCTGCGACTCTTTGAAAACCCAATTTTCCGGGACGAAAACTTGTCATTATCCACCCCAATGTTTTGGATCTTGATCAGAGCATTGAAAAATTTTGTATCCATGAACAATAACCAACTCCCACTACCAGGAAACCTCCCCGATATGGCCTCCGACACCGCTGGCTATATCAAGTTACAGAATTTATACCACGAAAAAGCATTGAAGGATCAGAAAATATTCACCCAAGAAGTAATTAACATCCTTGACTCCATAGGAAGATCTCATCATGAGATCAATGCTGATTCCATTGCAAGTTTCTGTAAAAATTCACAATTATTATTCGTCAGTCAAGGCTCCAAAGAATTCTTCACTTCATCTTTATTACACGAACTTTTGTACTCGGAGCAAGAATCCGAGGACCACAATGCTCTTGGTGTTTATTTCACCATCCTCACATACAACCTATACATTCAGAACTTTAAATCAAAACCAACATTGCAAGATGAAGAAAAGTTCAAAAATTTATTCTTTGATCTGTTCTCTGTCAGTAGAGATGCCCCAGTTCCTCAGTCGATGTACACCACCATTAAAGAGGTGTTAAGTCACGGAACCCAAAATTATCATAACCTCAATAGTTTGATGGGTGGCATAGTAAGTCAAGAAGCTTTGAAATTGGCTACTTCCCAGTACACTCCACTTGATAATTTGTTTGTGTTTGATGGTGTACGTTCTTTCAGTGAAAAATGGAAAATATAATTCATTCAATCAAACTTCGTTCCCTGCGGCCCCCGAGTAAATAACCCTAGAATACTGCCAACAAAACTCCCATCGACAAATAATCAGTTTACTAAAATATTCAAAATTGTCATGAAAATGGAGTTTATTGAATCATACCCGATTAACTATCAATTGTATATAGGATTGGCTGCTTCATAAGTTGTCGTTACAATACATCATGAGAGCATATGATATAATTTCAATCAACCACATGCATTGGTAAAAGTTGCAAACCCAAACCGGCAATCTTTGATGCAAAGGGATAAAATGATTTCATGAGGTTCACAATTAATAATAATCAGAATACCATAGTATTGTAAATACTCGGCCTATTTTAAATGTGTAGAACGATTTAGAAGGTAGTAAACCGCTCTTTATCATGTTTGGTTTGATATGCTCATACTTACACGATCTTCATTGAAGAAATAGATTGGATTCACTGAAAGCTCAAGATGGGATCCAAAATCATTAAATCATAAAATTCATTTCTTCATGAGGCTTTACAAGTCATCGAACGCCAGAATACCTGTAGATGTCTTTTTCTTCTTATTGGTTTTGACCATGTCTTTCCAGTCGACCATTGTGTCTTCATCTTCAGAATCTTCCTCCATGATTTTGCGTTCTATGGCTTCACGCTTACGTTTCAACTTCTCCCGGCGTTCACCTTTAGATTCTTTCTTTTCTACCTTACTAGACCATGCCTCATTCTTCACCTTTAATTCTTTACGACGCTTAGCTTCTCCAATTTTACGAAGTTTTTCAGCTTCCATATTTTCCACTCTGGAGGTTTCTTTTTCTTTATTAGCATATTTGTAGGTATCCATGTCAATTGGTTCTCCAAGCCATCCATCTTCGGGCATAGCATCCCCAACATATTTTGATTCAGGCATCTTTGGTAATCTCAAAAGTCCGTACATGCGAGCAGTTCCAAGATAATCCAATGTAGCCATTCTGAAAATGGAGCTAGCAAGATGCTTGGAATAGTAACGGATAAATGCCACGTATGCTCTTACACCTAATTCATGATGTGATCTGTCATCCAATTGGTATTTTCTGAATGCTTTCTGGAATTTATCATGATCTGGAACTTTTGGGCTATCCATCTCTTTCATCACCACTCCTTTCACTTCCATGAAATCAATGTAACTCTGTTCATTGTTACGGAAGTCCAACATTATTATAGCTTGTCCCACTTTGTTAGCACGACCAGTACGACCACAACGATGCAAAAATACATCGGGATCAGTTGGTGGGTCTAATTGTATGACCAAATCCACATCAGGAATATCAATACCTCTAGCAGCAACATCGGTTGTCATGAGAATTGCTTTACCACTGGAAGTGTCACTGTCCGAAAAACCTTGTAACGTTTTCAAACGAGGTTTAGCAGAGAGTTGTCCATGCAATGAAAAGAATTTGAGATTGGAGTCTTCCACCAAATTTCCAAAAACTCCATAAAAGTATTTGACTGCAGTACATGTTGGCACGTAGACAATACACTTCTTGTAATGATAGTCGGAAAGTAATTTGAGAAGAGTTGTAATTCTGTGTTCAGGTTCGGTAAACATGTAAGAAATCAGCAAAGCAGCAGGGGCAGCATTTGCAGCACTTTTATTACGAACAGAAACACGTACAGGATTATTCATACCAGTGGTGAAAATAGCATCTCCAGCAGCATTGATAGTTGCAGAAAAGAGACCTGTCCGTCTTTGCCTAGGCAATTTCTTCAAGATCGCCACCACATCATTTTTGAAGGATATATCTAAGAGACGATCAGCCTCATCTAAGATGGCTATTTCCAAAGATGAAGTTTTCACATATTGTGATGACAAGAAATCCAACATTCTTCCAGGTGTAGCCACCAAAATTTGGGGTCTTTTGGCCAAAAATGCCGTTGTGTCTTCACGAACACTCAGAAGGGACCCGATAAGCAACTGGGTGGTGATTTTTGGAAGGTCTTCTGGTAAATATTGTAATACTGAATCAAAAACTGATTGGATTTGACTTGCCAATTCACGAGTTGGTGCTAAGACCACTGCCAACATATGTCCTTTTGGAGGAGATCCTCGAATACCATCTTCTTCGTCTGATAAGTACATATATTCCGATACTTTTTGGAGTACAGGAAGTACAAAGGCCAATGTTTTACCTGATCCAGTTACTGCTTCAACGACCACATCTTTGTTTCCGCTAAGTAATGGAACGGTGGATGCTTGAACCGGGGTCATCGTGGGGAACCCCAATGAGGTGATCGCCTCCTTAATCCATGGATGGAGCTCATACTTGAGGTTATCCCACGTTAACGAGGCCTTTTTGGTTTGCATTGGTGAAGCTGGTTTTGCGATGAGATGAGATGGTAAGTATTACTGCGACTGTGCATATTTAGCGACCAAAATCCTTTGTTCTACCGCGAGGGCGAACAAATCTTTATGTGCCTCATGGTGCTATTTGAAATGTACTTGCAAGACCTTTCACAGAAAGAGAAAGGGAAACTTAAAACCCGCAATGGAGGTTCAGATTAGGTAGCTAGTAAAGAATATTGATAGGATTGAAAGCGATTAACACTGAGGCTAGGACAGAGTTCCCTGTCCATGTTAGCGGGGAAGAGGGGCTCCCATTCTATGTAATTGAGAATAACGCTAGCAACAGATCTGTCATATCTTTTCGCGATGCTCATTCTAAGTAAAATAATTCATCATCGCATGTCACGAATGACAATGTTGAAGAGAACGTTATCTACAATGAAGTCCGAGGTGGACTACTCACAGTGGAGCCGTGAGCAGTTGATAGGAAGAATCCGGGAGTTGGAATCATCTCCCACCCCTCCTCCAAAACAAACAAAGAAGCAAAAACCTTTTGACTTTTCAAAGCATCCTACCAGATTCATCGCATTAAAATTTGCCTACCTAGGCTGGAATTACTCAGGATTAGCATATCAATACGAGCCCACACCCAAACCCACGGTGGAATTTGTACTCTTGGATGCTTTAGTCAAAGCCAAGTTGATCCGTGACATCGACCCCTCAGCATGTAACTTTAGCAGATGTGGGCGCACTGATAAAGGTGTTAGTGCCATGAACCAAGTGATATCTTTGAACATCCGCTCGGCTTTGACTTCTGAAGAACAGGCTTCCTCTGAGAACGACAGTCTTGAACTCCCTTACTTGACCATCCTCAATTCACTATTACCCCCAGATATTAGAGCCACAGCCATATGTCTCAGACCTCCCAAGGGTTTCAATGCTCGTTTCAGTTGCAATTACAGACATTATCGGTACCTATTCCGCAAGGACGGCTTGGATTTGGAGCTCATGAATCAAGCGGCTAAGCTTTATGAGGGTTCCCATGATTTCCGTAATTATTGCAAAATCGACGGTTCCAAACAAATTACCAACTACGTGAGATCAATCCACAGTGCACGCATAGAAGAAATGAACGATCAGTATTGTTACTTCGATTTGAAAGGCAGCGCGTTCCTCTGGCATCAAGTCCGTTGTATGATGGCGGTGTTGTTCTTGGTGGGTCAAAAATTGGAGGCTCCATCAGTGGTTACTGATCTTTTAGATATAGAAAAATATCCTGGAAAACCTCATTATGAGATGGCAAATGACGTTCCCTTGGTATTGTATGATTGTCTGTATGATGACATCGAATGGAAAACTCCGATCGATATCTCAAGTCAAAGCAAGCTTTTAAAAAGCTTCACCAAATTTAAAGGTGTTGCTGTGGATTATCAAATCAAGTCAAATGTGGTGAGTATCATGGAGAATATCTTCCTCAAGGATGAGGACAAGCTCAAAGAGGCACCAGGATGTGGTAGTGTCAACGTGGGAAATGGTAGCGGAAGGAATTATACCAAATATGTTGGTATTCACGAAAAGGAGATCGGAGAAACATTCCAGGTGGTCAATGCAAAGCATAAACTTAAGAAGCAACAGAGAACAGAGCGCAGAAAGGAGGAAGAACGAATGAACGGACTGGTTGAATCTTCTATTGAACCAAGCCAAACTCCAGAGGCTATTGGAGACCAACACTGAAATAACTTGCTAGAGACCAAATACCATAAACATTACTACAATAATGACCAAAAGGATTAGAAATTGATTAAAAAGGTCGAGGAATTATCTAATAATTATGAAGACACCCTAAGGGGAAACTGGATGTTAGCGAACAGGATTTCTCGTCTGTGCTTCATACTTAAACCCGTGTATATCAATTTTAAAATTTGAAGAGTTAATTTATAGATTTTACAATAGATATGATTAAACTAGCACCTAGAAAACTGAAATTGGTCATTGTTATTGCTATGACGGGAACTTAATGTAGACGAAAACGACACCAATATGAAGTCAATTCAAAATGGAATCTTGATCTTGATGAGTGATGATGCAATGAATGTGATTTCAGTTTAGCATTCTTGAGGGATTTGTTTTCCGAATCTTATCTCTTATCTGTTAACTCTTATCTGGAGAGCCACAGGGGTTCCCAGTACATTGTTTCAGATGAACCTTCATCCAACCATAATAATCCATTCAGAATCATCTCATCTACCACCGTCTTGCATCGAAGACGGTCCCACTCGTAGTTGTCCCGCAACAAGCCGTAGGTCACATAGCCTCCCATAAAGCTGCACAATTCATAGATGCTCTTCAGATCGTTGGAAATGGAGCATCCAGCAGACCGGAGCCACTTCTTGCCACTGATATTGACCAACTCAAACCCCTTACCCAACTTAGTTAGGAGGTCGATGCTCCGTTCCAACTCGGATTCCGTCACCCTCATGGGCACTTGTTGGGTACCTAACATTGACACCAATTCTGTCAAAGCCAATAAACCCCCGTTGACATCCCGGGTCTCTTGGGCAAGTTCCACAATTCGTACCGAGAGAGCAATGATGAAATTCGTCAGGCGATTTCCGATCATGACCAATTCCAACACATCCACTCCTACAACATCACACATCCGGGAAAACTTTACTCGAAACTCTGCGTTGTTTTTGATGGTTGCTTCATGATCCATGGCGAAGTTGATTAGAACCGACCGCATCACGCTCAACTGGGTGGCAATCTGGTCGTTGTGTTTCTGGTCAAGGGCCATCCCCAATTGAAGGAACGCATCCCTATTACTGGCCAACAAATCAGGTCCATTTCTAACACCAGGTACCATGACTGGGGGTGTTTGTTTGGGGTCCATACTAGTGTTTCCTGTATTGATTTCCCATGCAGTTTCGCTTCTCTCAGCCACACTGTGATGGATCTTAAGATCACTGAGGGTTATGTTGTCTTGTGGTGGGAACAGCTCGGAGTTCAGGGATCCATCAATAGATTCAGCCCGAGCTGCGTCTGCTTCAACACTTGAGCTTATCGGGAGCCAGTTGTAATCCGAGGATTCCATTGGTGCTGGAGTGCTCCGCGGAGACTTCGATGGGGCAATGTTTGGGTTTCAATTCGCACCGAGGTTGAATCAGCCGGTGATTATGGTGCGAGCCTGTGATGCTGTGGAGAATGAAGAAAGTAGGTTGTTCGATCGAGTGAGTGAAAGTTCTTAATTGTTGATACTTTATTCATCATGTCAGAAAATAATCCTAGCACAAACAACCCATCAAATACTGATCGGAGACCAGTGCAAGAGCCTCAATTTCCACCCCCGAAAGCCCCCACAGTGCCTGTACCTCGTGAGATAGAGGTAGTCCTCAGTAATGGAGTATCGGGAACTTTGGCGGTGCCCCATTCTGTGGACGCCGAAAACCCCTACTCCGATGGGTTCGCCCCTGGTACCCACAAGGTGGCATTGATTCTCCATGGTCAACAGGGCCACCGCAACTACTGTTACCAGAAAACAATAGCGCATCGGTTAGCAGCAGAATTGGGGATCTACTCTCTCAGGATTGATTTCCGTGGTTGTGGATACTCGGCAGACAACATCGACCATGCAATCGGCAGAGTGTTGGAGCAGGATGTGGAGGATATCGAAGTTGCCGCCCGTTTTCTTGTTGATGGCAAGCAAAACCCCCTCGGAATGAACTTCACCCTCTCGTCCATCATCGGCCATTCCAGAGGTGCTGTGGCCATGTTCTCGTGGGCAATTAAGCAGAACAATCTTATTCGCAGCGGACAAGGCCATCGTGCCCTTGTGGTTCCAAATCTTGTCAATTGCTCCGGAAGATACGATTCGCCCGGTGTTTACGACAGATACCCTAAAGACAAATGGGAGGGTATCTACTTGACCGAAATACGTCATGGAAAACCCAGCCAAACTTACTTTACTCTGCACGAGTTGAGATCTTTGGCCACTATCGACCTTTATCCTACCCGTGAGTTGCCATTGGACTGGTCAGCCTTGTCTATTTTTGGACTTGAAGATTCTGTGGTGCCAGTTGAGGAAGCCGCATATTGGGCGAATACCCTCAATCGTGGAAAAGGATCTCACATTTTGAAGCTCATTCCTGGTGCTGACCACAACTTTTACGGTATCCATCCTATCGAAAACCTTATGGATGCCGAGGATTTCAACCCCAACAATCATCCTATCAATAGTCGTAATTTGGTCAACTACAACCATTTGGTTTGCGATATGATTATTGAATATCTCCAACCTCATAATGAATTGGAACGGTTTGCAACTTCAAACCTTTCTGTAGGTCGTCTCAGCCGTTGGAAGGAAGTCGAAGGTGTGAATAATTTCCGTGATGTTGGTGGATGGCATATCACTTATCCACGTTTCCCACTTGGATCTGATGCGTTCCAAAACTATTACGTGAAACCTCTGACTGTTTTCCGTTGTGCCAACATGTCACAAATTACCGAGGAGGGATTGAAAACCTTGAAGCGTCTTGGTGTCACCACTATCTTTGATCTTCGTTCAGATGGTGAGTGTACCAAGGCAGGTGTACCCCAGAATCTTGAAAAATACGGCATCACCAGAATCCATTCTCCAATTTATAAGCAGGATGATTACCTGCCACAGGCAATTGCCGTGCGTTATACGCATTTGATGACTTCATGGTACACCTACGTGAATGTGTATGAGGACATGTTGGAAATGGGACAGAGTGCTTTCAAGACCATTTTCAACCACATTCTTTCCACAAACAGTCCATTTGTTTTCCACTGTACCGCAGGTAAAGATCGTACCGGGGTGATTGGAATGTTAATTTTATTGTTGGTTGGTGTCGATCATCATACCATTGGAAAGGAGTATGAATTGACCACCATTGGTTTGAGACCAGAGATTCCTATTCTCAAGCTGGCTTTTGCAGAAACAGCACAGAAGTTGAAGGAAAAGATTGGCAACACTGGCGACATCGAGTCGGTCATTGGCCAAGGAAGAAAGAATTGGGATGTTGAAGAGGAAGGGTTCAAGAATTTGATAAGTTCCAGATACGAGGCCATGTTGGCCACCATTGAAAAATTCAATGCCAAATATGGAGATATTGTGCAGTTCATGAAGAACGAATTAGGATTCAGTGATACCGATGTCGACCGTATCTACCGGAACTTAGTGGTGGTTGACGATGGATTTGCAAGCGAATCGGTGTTGTCTTGGGGCCATAGACCCAGCGAACGTCTGAAGATCTAACTGTAGGGCAAGTTCAAGATGATCAGCCGTTGTGCGATTAGATTTCGAATGTTTCTCGATTATATAGTATACATTAAATAAATTAGATAAAAAATACACAACGAAACCCACATGTGTGATTGAATTATGCTTCAAGGCAAAAAATACACGAAGAAACCCACACGAGTGATTGAATGATGTTTCAAGGTGAAAAAATAGGTGGAGTTCCCATTTCGATGCATACACCCAAAAATACGAAAAATGCCCATTTCAAATTATTCCAGAAGCCAAATCGCGACCCACCTAACCAAACCACGGCCCTGCTTCACATGATGGGAAGCGGTCTCTGCTTGAAGATGATTTTCTTGTAGATGACGTCGATCATCTTCATGGTAGGTTGGGGGGTTTCGGTGTCAACAGGCACTTTCAACACAGCTAGGGGCACTTCGAGGTCTACCATGGATCCCAAAAGCCGTTGCGACTTGCCGATGAAAAGCGTTACTTTCTTGGGATTCGACCGGTCGAACTCCAAATTCCCACACCTCACCGCATGGTACATGCTGTCCACTGTGATGAAGCCCAGCACGTATTCTGGGTCGGGATGGTTGGGTGGAGGAGGGTTGGTGGGGAGATTGAGGTCTCCCTGGATCTCGAGAATGGAGAGTCCAAACGGTGTGGAAATCACACTGTCGTGTCCGTCTGCCGTGGAAGTGTCGATCTGGCCATTGAGGAGACCATGTACTGGTGTAAAATCTATGGAAGCAGTAGGCATGGTGATGAATAGTTGGTAACTGGTATACGCGTAGATATCTGACCCCGTGCGTTCAGTACATGTGACACGAATGCCCAAAAGGGAAATGTTCCCCCACAATTTTTCATTTTTCTTGATACATTTTTCTTGATACATTTTTTATTGTTATTCTGATTATATTGTGCCCACAGTAGTTCGGTGGGGCAGCCGGTTGCCAACCAGTTGCCAACCAGTTGCCATGAACTCCATGAGCATCAGTAATGGTGGGTAACAGTGTCATCCACGGCCAAGCAGTTTTGGAAGTGGCAGGCCAAGGGGGTTTGGGGTTACACCAACTCGCATGACATGGGGTGTCAACCTTCGGAGCACCACCACACGAACCGTTACCAAATTGGATGCACAGGCCTATTTGGTGGGAGGCACCAATGGTCAAGGTTGCAGTGAAACCTGGGGCCCTACTTGTTTAGTTTCCATTGGTGTCCCTGATGCCACCGCATGGGCTCACGCTTGACGGCCGTTGGATGTCCACAAATACAACCACCTCGGGAAACACCCAGCCAATTATGGGTCCATATGAGTCCATATGGGTCCATACGCCGGGCAAGTTTGGGGCCACATCCCAAGTTCTGGATACGAGGCCACACACTGCCAGGGTGCATATTGGCCCATATGGCACGGCGATGCGAGGGCCAGAAAACACCCCGTTTGGGCAACATCCATACAGTTGCATAATTCGCCTGCCAGGAGTGCCACATGCTGGGACCCCACCAGCTGCAACTGGTGGGGACCCAGCATCCGTAGACCCATGCCCCCGTTGTAATCGAGTGTAAGCCCGGCTCAATCAAGAAATTCTATAATAGCCCTTCCCAATTAGGAAAAGAGATTTTTTGCTGCACCCAACTATGCCTAATCGGGTAAGTCCAGTGTGGGTCCAACCCAAGAAAAGGTGCCATCGAATTTCTTAAATAGCGAGTTCCCGCCATTGCATCCTACCCATCGTTTCCCTACCAATCTTCTTCCTGTGTTCCCATGGATTTCGAGGATTACACCGCTACAAGAGGGTTGATGAACCTCTTGTTGGCCCAAAACAACGGGCCTGCCTTAGGAACTGGTACCCATCAGCTCGCAGTCCAAGCGCAGAACTTATTGGGGTCCATCCCCCCTACATTGTTGGACTTCAACAACAACTACCAAATCAACTTGTTTGGAGACTACCCTATCCATAGTGACATTGTCCCGTCCGCCATCTTTGCCGCGGTGTTTGGTGTGCTCATGATCTTGCACATCGTCATCTTCTCCATCAATGCATCTCGGGGCCACTACTTCTGGTTGACGTTAGGCTGGATCTTCTACTGTATGATGAGAGTCATTGGCTGGGTGCTCAGAATCCACTGGATCCCCAGATTGTACGACACCACCGCCGGTATCACCAACGAGGTGTTTTTGATCTTGCCGTCCATTCTCCTCACCTCCTTCAACCTTATCTTGGCCCAACGTATCTTCACCTGGCGGCACCCCGTCGGAGGTTCCCGTCGTCTCTTCTGGAACTTGATGATTGGGTTGTACGTGTTTGTGGTTGTGATTGTGGCCATCACCATTCTCGCGTCCGCCGTCCCCTACGTCAACTTCTTGTCTGATGCCAGCTACACCCGCTGGAAGCAAGTGGTGGAAGCGTCCTCCATCTTGATTGTGTTGTACTCTTTGACCTCCATTTCGTTGATCGGATTGGCCTACTTTTTCAAGCCCACCGCCAAGGATGAGAACCTTTACACCTACCAGCCTTGGTGGATCGACTCGTTCTCTCCTTTCTACTTCGTCAAGCCTGGCGCCCGTTACGAAGCCGAAGAGACCTTTATGAAGAGAAACCATAACCATCGTCACGCCATCCGTGTCATTGCCGCCACTCACCACCACTACAACATGGTGGAAGGCTTGACCAACGAGAGAGGCGACTTAACCCATAACTACTCTCTCATAATTATTGCAATCACCACTGTGTTGCTCCTCGTGGGAGCAATCTTGAGAGCTATTGCTGTTTTCCAAGGCTTCTACCATTACAAGAGTGGTGTTGTTTGTCAACCCGTGGTTATGTATTTGAACTGGGGTTTGTTTGAAGCCATCATCAACCTCCTTTACATTGTGGGAAGAGTGGACTTGCGGTTCTACCGTCCAGACCGTTTGCCCGTCAAGGTCCGTAATATCATTACCGCGGAGCAATCCGCCTACGTGTCTGATAACGAAGAGGAGTACATGTACGAAGATGAGGAAGAGTATGGTGAGGAGACTGACGAGCCAGCTTCCCACCACTACAAAGAATCCACCTCTGAAAATGACCTTAACTTTTCTCCTCCCAATTACCAAGAGAAGCCCAAGGCTAAACCCAAGCCTACAAAGGAGGAAGAAGAATTCCACTTCTAATAGATACCATGTAATATACGAGATAGAACTGAACTACACTGTAAAGGAGCATCAACTGAATTTTTTTCCTGTATATGGTATTGAAAGGTCACGTGATCCAAAATCACATGTCCCAAACTACCCCATCGCAACATTTTTACTGATACTGAACAACTACAACGAACAACCGTCATGTCCAGACCAGAACAGATCGCGCCTCCCGAGGTGTTCTACAACGATACGGAATCGTACAAGTACACGTCTTCCACACGTGTCCAACATATCCAAGCAAAAATGACCTTGCGTGCTTTGGAGCTTCTTAATTTGGAGTCTCAACACCCTCACTTCATCCTTGATTTGGGATGTGGTTCTGGATTATCCGGCGAAATCCTCACAGAAGAAGGTTACAACTGGATTGGAATGGATATTTCCCCCAGCATGTTGGCCACCGGTTTGGACAGAGAAGTTGAGGGAGACCTTTTCTTGAGTGATTTGGGTAACGGGATTCCCTTCAGAGCTGGTACCTTCGATGCGGCCATCTCCATCTCGGCCATTCAATGGTTGTGTAACGCGGACACCGCCAACGTCGACCCCAAAAAGAGAACGTTGACGTTCTTCAACACATTATACGCCTCTTTGAAGAGAGGAGGAAAGTTCGTGGCCCAGTTCTATCCTATGAATGATGCACAAATCGAGACCATGTTGAGCTGCGCGAAGGTTGCGGGATTCGGAGGAGGTTTGATCATCGACGACCCGGAATCCAAGCGTAACAAGAAGTACTATCTCGTATTGACTGCAGGTATGTCTGATAGGTCGGTCAACTTGGCTGGTGCTGAAATGGATGCCCCAGTGGAGAATAAGAAGCCTTCGCGCAAGACAAAGAAGAATTTGGAGTCCAAGAAGGAGTTTATCGCCAGAAAGAAGGAAACCATGAGAAGAAGAGGCAAAAAGGTGGCCCTTGACTCCAACTTTACTGGTAGAAAGAGACGTCCCCGTTTTTAGATCTAGTTGTACATTAGTTAGCATAATATTCATTTCAATCGCATGGATCAGCGTAATCTCAGGCACGCTCGCGTAAATCGTGACCCACTATCGGAGTGAAAAATTCATTTTTCTCCCTAGTTAACATATACCAAACTAAGAACATATAGTTATGATTGGCTTTGTCGGATCGAGGATGGGATTTCCATCATTGAAGATGTCCTTGCAAAGTTACAGAACCTTTGTACCTTTGAAGAAGCGTATGTGTGTTGTTTTTCTGGTTTCAAACCCATCACTAACTCTTAGCTGTCAGTACCGTATATGAACCACTTCCAAAGAAGAGAGGAGGGAAAGATGCTCTTTCTTACTTGCAACAACAACTCTTAAAGAAATACGACCCCACTGGAAAGAGAAGAGCTTTGGTCCACTCCAAGACCGGCTTGCGTGCTGGAGACATCATCAAAGTGACTTACCTCGACAGAACCGATGTGATTGGTAGAGTGTTGGGTGTGAAAAGAGCTGAAAACAATGTTGGTACCAACATTTTGATAAGAAACAAGATTAATAGAGTGGGATGCGAAGTCCGTATTCCAGTGTTCAGTCCAAACCTCAGAAACATCGAAATCTTACAAAAGCCTAAGCAATACTTGCCTAGAGCCAAACAATACTACATCAGAAATACCAAGTTGGATGTGGATGATATCGAAGCATCTATCAAACGTCAAAATAAGAAACTTAGGAAGGCTGAAGATGCCACTAACTAGCTTGTACATACATTTACATATTAAATTTGAACGAAACTAACAAGAATTGTAAAACCGTGGAGATTAGAATTGAAGAGCGAAGCAGGGAGAATTACTTCAAAAGTTTCCATAGGCATCATCCAGTTTGATCTACATCAAATAGTGAATAGAATAGACGTTTCTAGTCCTGATACTGTAATGCTGTTTAGGATGAAAAGAGCCCTCATATGGATTCAATTAGCTAAATTGCCAATTAAAACACACTAGATAACTATCATTAACCAAAATTATTGAATACTCTGAATACTACAACGTTTAACATCAAAATATATGACTCAAGATAATACCGAGGTAAAAGCTATCCAAACTACATGACAAAGCAAAAATTGTCAATTTCCCCACACTAAATATCATTCAACTGTCACGTCATTGGATCAGTGCTAGAAGACTTAATTTAGCAGAAAGTTCGGATCCAAACTTGGCTTGAAATTCGTCAGAATGATCCATCATTAGCGATTCAAAAGTTTCAAAAAGCTTATCTTGGTTATTAACCATAAACCATCCTCTGATATCCACTGATACATTTAACCTTTTCCCTTTATGGGTGGTGATTGCAAGCTGATGTTTCGGCTTTGTCTCAGTCTTGTAGAAATCACTGGCTCTCTGTTCTGTGCGTTCGATCTTACATTCACTGAAAAACGAAGCGTATTCATTAGAGATTATGTTGAGCTCATTTAGCTCAGCTTGTTGATCCATATTGATAAGTTTACCACCAATATGTAAGTTACAGATTTAGTCACAACTGATTCCCAATGTTCCACGGAGATGTCAACATCGGGCGCCCAGAAACGTGCTCCAACAAGTGGTTTATCTACGCTTATATTCACCGTTGAACTCCAACCAATCCGACAATTGAATGTTGAACAAGTCTTTTATAGAGAGTGAATCCGCGATTGATGTTGACCACTAAAAAAGGTGGATCTCGCCCCTTTTATAGTTTGAAGGACGTGCGCCGGGTAACTGATACCAGAATCACTTGAGGGCAGTTATAAGATCTCAAGTACTAATTCCATTAATCACACCACCACCATGGCAGACACAACAGTAGCCACAGAAAAGTTCATTGGCACTACCATGAGGATCAAGCTCAAAGATTCTCGAGTTTTGGATGGGATTTTGACGGTTATTGACCCATTTGGTAACATATTGTTAACAAACGGTTTTGAATACACTTTGGATAGAATCGACAGTCAAAAACTTCACAAGAGGGAAATTGGACTTGTCAGCGTACCAAAGTGCACTGTTAGCAGCATCAGCTTGGATAAGAAATCATATTACACTGTTTTTGGCCAATGAATGTGCACCAAGTGAATTCTTTTAAATACTGGAAGCAGATTATTATGTTTTCTATGGAAGAGCGCTAGCAACATCCGTTGTGATCATAAAAGAGAAAAGGAGTAAAAAAATAGTCATTGGGAAATTGGATCTGGTTTCAGTTGATGAAACCAGAGATCGCACCATTTGAAGTAATCATTATGAATTTTTAATTCGTATTAAGGGATCCGTTACTGGAATGTTTCATCTATTTTATCTTGAAGCGTCAACTTCCCATACGTTTATGAGTATGTGGTAGCATTATGCCATGCAAGCAATAGCTGAAACCCCAAGTGTGATTATCAGTTGAAATCTTAACAAGCTCCAAGCTACGAAATGGTCATGCTCAAGTGTTTAATGGCAAAATTAGTATCAAATTCACATTGATACCATGACCCTATACTTCTAAATACTCGAGGATGGGCACTTCAACGCGCAATATTCACCATAGGTTGACATATTGGACTACGTAGTTAAGAATCCTATGATTACACCGAAAATCCCGATGTGCTCTCATCGGTTATACATGAATAATGTGAGCACCACAAGACTATGCCATACTTATAACTGATCTATAGACTTGCCTATTATCAAAGAATTGTCCACGTTTGTCCTTCAATGGGTCTAGTCCTGCAATCTGCGTGGTCATGTTAGTTTCAACACGACTTTTAGACCCTACAGAGAAGAATGTATCTTCTGTGTCTCATATTACGTAATGGCGCTGAGGTGGTAGCCTGGGGAAAAACCGCCCTGGATCACCTTCATAACTACCTGATGTTATATAGAACCCTCCAACAATACTGACGTTAGGACATCGGAAAGCATATCGTTACATTACCAATCATTAAGTTTCCAATTTAGTATCAATTCTCCAACAGATACACTTCCTATCATTCCGTGGTAGTAGACACGTACACCTATCAAAAATTCACAGAATGCAAGGTACCTACAAAAACAATGGTCTTCCAAGACCGTACTACATGAAACCTTCGAAAAAGAAGCTGCCTTATGAGAACTTAGGTTCTAAGAATTTCTTTAACACCTCTCGTAGGAAGGTGTTGGGATATATCTTGTTGTTGTTATTGTTTGGCGCATTGATGAAGATGGTGGCTGATGACTTGAAACCATCACCAGAACCAGCATACGAACTCGAGCGTAACAGTGGCAAGCAGACTGATAGAACTGACACCAACCCTGCAAAAGACCTCGATATCCAAAAACTCGCCAATTCGGTTGGTTCGAAGGCAGACAAGGAAATTGAAAATGTGGGATTGGCTGAAAATTTGGCTAAAGGGTCTCATGGCGAAAAGGGATACGGTGTCGCTGAAGCACCAAAGGGTGGAATTGCTAATGAAGCACCACTTGTTGGGACAGATGAAGATAAGTTGGTGGGAACAGGTAGAAACCCAAAGAAAGTTCAGGCTCCCATCGGTAAGATAGGTCAGGCAGCTCAAGGGGGTCAAGCTCAAGCGGCTCATGCAGACCAAAAAGTACCACAAGACGAATCAGCACCAGTACAAGCTCCCAAATATGATACCAAAAAGCCTTCAAAGGGATACAAAGCTGAGAAAGCATCGGACGAGAAAATAGCTCAAAAACTCCCAGAAAATGCTGAATCTAGTGATGATATCAGAAAGATTATTGATCTCACAAACTAGTACTTAAAGATAGACAAGCATTATAAAAGTTCCAAGATACATTGTGTCGTGGACAATAGAATCTAAAAAACTAGAAACCGACTTGATGGTTTTCTTTGCTATTTTGGCTTCACTCTTCTAGTGTACACATAATAAACGAATTATTTATTAATTATTAAATATCTAAGAACCATTACGCAATAGAACACTTTTCACCCTTTGCACCATCTCCTTTTCCTTTCATCTCATTGTATTTCTCTTGGGTTCTTTCTTTCATCTTTTCTTTGACTTCTAAAGGAAAATACTTTTGCATCATTGTCATGACCTTGAGGTCTAAATTAGTTCCATCTGCTTTGATAATTGCATTATCATATCTACAAATTGGACAATTGTTCTTGTCTTGTTGCTTCATCTTGACAAGGCACCTTACGCAGAATAAGTGACCACAATGGAGTCTTATAGGCTTGAATGCGATACTCATGCAGATGGGACAAGTATAATCATCAAGCTGGGGCAACAAGGTTAAAATTGAATTCTGGATAATAAAGCAGATTGATTGGGCAAGTGAGGTTCCCTTGATGAAAATATGATCACTTGAAACTAACTTGGGGAAACGATTACTTACACCAAGGGAAGTTTGCTTGTCAAACTTCTTTAAAATCTTTCTGAACGCTTCTGAATTAATTGATTGGAATTGAAGGATTTTCAACAAATGAAAATTCATTTGAAGGAATTGGTTGTAAGTAAACATTGACTTCTTGTTTTTAAAGGTGGTTAAAATCCCAGACTTTTCCACGTTGGCTATGAACCCATCAAGGTTTTCCTTAATTTGTTCAGAATTACGTTCACTAGCACTATTTTCGGTTTCATTGTACCGGAAGTACACTTCAGAATCCAAATATATCTTGAATAGTTCACGCCATTTGTATAAATCAGAATGTTTCAATTTACTTTTCGGATCCACTAGGGTGGTGATGACCGAGGCGATATTTTGAACCTCGGTGGTTAACTTAGCTTCTTCACAAGTTTTCAAATTGTCCAAGTTTTCTAATTCTTCGTTGAGCATCTTGAAGAATTTGGTGTCTGAATTCAACAGGATATAGATTTCATTCTTGCGAACATTGGGGTCCAATACAGCTTCATCAAGAACCTCTTCGAGTGGTGTAACCGCTTTTTGTTCTGGAGACAAAGGCGGAGAGCCATGCTTTGAGGAGTGAGGAGAGACTATCTTGATACCATCGTCCATTTCGGCTAATTGGATAACATGCTCATGAGGAGATACCAGTCGAGATTTGAGTGGTGGGGGTGATTTGGTGTGTTCGTTGAGTGTCAAATTATCCATGGGAAGATCCGGCTCAGACCTGTCTTTGAGACTGCGGCGTTCTTCGATCTCGGTGATTTGGTGGTCCTCATCTTCATCATCGTCTTCTTCTAACAAGCCTTCGATTCTCTGTTTAAGCTGCAATCCGAGTTGGTAGATATGGTCATCGGAGAAATTGTCGTTGGAATAATCCAAGGTGATCTTTAACATGGGTTTGATATCGTCGGAGCCCAGGTCCGAAAACTTGGTGAGAGTGTACTCTGCAATGATGGGGTTGGTAGGAGAAGTTTCTTGTTCGTCAAGCTCGATGATTTGGGATTTGTTTGGGTCTTGAAGAAGTAACTTGAGGTCGTTCTGTTCGAGCCCAAGAAACTTGAGCTCGTTCACTACTTTGGTGATACATTTCTTCAAACTCTTATATTGAATGGCCGCCTCGACCCATTCTTCGGGGATGTCTTCCTCGATCAATGTCTGCTCCAATACTTTAGCGAACTTCATTGTGTCTATTCCATGATGAAGACAACGAAGTCTATGATGAAAACCCGCAATCGGAGGTTAAAGTACAAAAGTCTCAAACTGTAAAACTCACGGAAACGGTTGTGGAAGTGGTGATTTCAGGGATTTGGCTAGTGGTTCAAGTAGGTTGACTTCGTGATGGGATGAGGAACGTGTTCCATCACATGACCCTCCATACTGTTTCCATAGCAAAACAATATGCACTTCTGAGTAGTTCCAGTGTGCACCTGTGCACTTTTCACTTCCACATCTCAGGCTCACATCTGTTGTCGCATCTATTGTCGCATCTATTGACGCATCTGTTGTCGCATCTGTTGTCGCATCGCTGTCGTTTCACTAGTCTAACCTGCATCTATGATGAATGTATTGACTTACATTTTGCTTGTTAGAACGTTCTAGAACCACGTGATGCCGTCCACCATAGTATCTATGTGACCAGTGTTCTCTTCTAGCCGTCACTACAATGGACTTCGAACTTGAACCTACGTTGGAATCAATAGTGCAACAAGACACCCTCAAGTGGATCTTTGTTGGAGGAAAGGGAGGTGTTGGTAAAACCACCACGTCATCTTCGATTGCCGTGCAATTGGCGTTGAACCACCCCAATGACGAGTTCTTATTGATTTCCACCGATCCAGCCCACAACTTGTCGGATGCCTTCTGCCAGAAGTTCGGCAAAGACGCCCGCAAGGTCGAAGGGTTGTCGAACTTGTCGTGTATGGAGATCGACCCCGAGGCCGCCATGTCGGACTTGCAAGCACAGGCCCAACAGTACAACAACGACCCTAATGATCCTTTGAAAAGTATAATGAACGACATGACTGGTTCCATCCCCGGTATCGACGAGGCGTTGTCGTTCATGGAGGTGTTGAAACACATCAAGAGTCAAAAGGCTAGCGAAGACGACGAAAAGAAGCCAGAAATCGCTTACCGTACCATCATTTTCGATACCGCTCCTACTGGTCACACCTTACGTTTCTTACAATTGCCATCGACCTTGCAACAGTTATTGGGCAAATTCCAAGCACTTTCCGGAAAGTTGGGTCCCATGATGAGCATGTTGGGAGGCGGTGCCGGCCAACAAGACCTCTTTGCCAAGTTGAACGAAGTGCAGAAGAACGTCACCGAAGTCAACGAGCAATTCACCAACCCGGACTTGACCACCTTTGTCTGTGTGTGTATCTCCGAATTCTTGTCGTTGTACGAGACCGAGCGTATGATCCAAGAGTTGATGTCGTACAACATGGACGTCAACTCCATCGTGGTCAACCAGTTGTTGTTCGCCGACGACGACGAGAACCCATGTAAGAGATGTGTCAGCAGATGGAAGATGCAAAAGAAGTACTTGGATCAAATGGGCGAATTGTATGAAGATTACCACTTGGTTAAGATGCCATTGTTGGGCAGCGAAATCAGAGGGATCAACAACTTGAAGCGTTTCTCGAAGTTCTTGTTGAAGCCATATGACCCTAAGGTTGACCGTGGTATCATCACTGAGCTCGAAGAGAAGTAGGTGCGGTCATAATCCTCCCCATACCGTTAGAACGTGTTGACTGTCAATAGAGATACCACTCGTGTGAGTGGAATGGAAATGAACTCAAAATCCAAAAACTTGGTCTTGTAGCCTATGAGGAGTGTGGATTTCTCTGTGTTTCCTAATCTGAACTACTATGTGGAAAACGGATGATCGATGTGAATGCCATTAATTTCGCATACTGCATTCATTTGCAATCACTTGAGTACAGAGCCACACTCCATGTATACTCGGAAAACACAACGTAACTTGATAACGACCGCACATTTCTCCGTGGTATCTACCGCTGGTTGTAAGGAGCACCACGAGGCGACGTTTCCACCCTGAAGTCTGGGCTAGGGACGAAAATAATATTTCACCCTATTATCATCGTATCTAAAAGAATCTCATAATCTTGGAACTGATCAGGTTCTCCACTTGTTTGGGTTAGAGGTATCTTTACCGTAAAATCTCCCACTAGAAGTATTCAGTTACTAAATGTGCGGACCATGAGTGGATCCTTATTTCGGCCTGATTTTGGGCCGAAACTATTGGTGCTACAAATTGCCTAGTATCCTAACATCATGGAACCGGCAATTGCTTCCATCGACATGAGAGCAACCGGCGACCAATAGATGATGATCATTGGAAAATATATGCATTTAATCACTAATCTTCAATCCCCAATGTTTGTCAGCATCTGTGTCTAAAGAGAATGAAATTGCCAAATATATCCCTAGTGAAAAATCCAACCCTTGCTCCTCATGGAGTTATCGCTCCACCCCTAGTATGCAAGCGGAACTTTGGCCGTTGCTGCTTACGGTGGGGAGCGATGTTTGTGTTGTGGATTCTTTAAGGACATGAGCCGGAGAATCCAAGTTCTGAGGATATCCGAAGGTGGGCTATTGTGGCAGTGGTGTCGCTACTTCTAGCACTGTTTCCACAGAAGCTTCTGTGAACCGGTGATTGCTTTGTGGCAGTGGTTTGTTTCCACTATTTGCAGCTACACAAACAATGTGGACTGCCCACAGGAACAATTGTTGGATCTCCTGCTTCTAGAAATGTCCCTGATTGTCCATGTATTCAGGGTACACATCTGCACCAAGATACGGTAACCGTCCCATGTACCAACATCCGATCTGCCAACATCCCGTGCACCAACTGGCATCGAATGACCACTTTGCTCCCCTCTGATATGGCTTTGGTGAAGTATTTGTTGGTAAGCGCCTCTCGTCGTGGCAACAGACTTCGATGAGGTGCGCTACCATACTACCGCCGTACCGGGCCACCGCACGGTGCCCCTCGCGGTGGGCCGGTGCAATTGTAGCGACCTGCGTGAGTTCGTAGGTGTTTGAGCACCGTCAAAACGATGCTTTGGGTTGTTGTTCGGCACTTGCCACACATCCGAATGGAAGCAATGTCATAACATCCCCACCATTCTATCCATGGTTAAAAAACCGGGTCCACCGGTGAGGTTCATTTGAGTGAAGTATACCCGGCCCAGCACCTCGCACTGGGCGAGAACGGCCTCTCACTAGAACGGTGGTACAGCTACCAGAACGAAGCCTTGACCACCCTCTGATTTCAGGGATGGAGAATAGCCGCAGAAATCAAAATCCCCTGGTCAAGACGGCCACGATTGTAGCGTGTAAGCATCCCTGCAAACGAATGATTACACTATTGAAGGTTCGGCGGTGGTGCATAGTCCTGTTCCCACTGGCTCCAAAACGTTTCCAATGGAAGTAGTGAGTTTCCCTTTTTGGACCAGTAGCGATCTCCAAGGTGCGTGCAAGATTTGGAGAATATATAAGGTGCGGGAATTCGTGGTTGATTTCTCAACCATCGACATGGCCAGAGGCAACCAAAGAGACCTTGCAAGAGCGAAAAACAAAAAGAAGCAGTTAGAGGCGTCCAAGTCCCAGAAGAAGAGTGGTGACCCTACCAAGAGAATGGAGAACGACGCAGATGTCATGAGAAGAAAGCAAGCAGAAGGTACGTTCCAGATCATTTCTACATTATCCGTAATGAGCATGGCAATGGCAGAACCTGGGCAGTGAAAGCAACCACGTCATTTCCTACTGGCTCTGGAATACCATGGTAGAATCCTTGGAGACCCCGTCAGTTATACTAACACACAGCGGACGCTAAAAAGGCCCAGATGGCCAAGTAGCCCATGGGCACCGGCATTAGTATTTCATTTCTTCAATTGACTTGATCCGGGGTACCCTGTTGTCGGCCGTGGTTCTCCCGTTGATCCACCATGTTGGCTGTTTTATAATGCACCGTTCCTTTGCGCCAACCACAGGACGCTGCCAATACACGTTTCTTAACCTTGTTGTAGGTATGGGTGCCAAAAATGGCAATACAGATGGTTGAACAGTCATGAAATGTGAGTTTTGACCTTGAGGTGTATTGCCCCGATACCGCTGATATCATTGTCTCTACCACCATAATCATATTCATGGTTCTAGTTCTGGTTCTAGTTCTGGTTCTGGTTCTGGATTCTAGATTCTTGAGATCATGCATATGTCAAATCTTCGTTTATTGTACCTTTTCAAATGTAAAATTTCATGCATGTACAATGTCCGTCGATTGATATGTCCGCTCGGTGCCAGAAACATAGTAGAACCCTCCATGGCATATTTATCCTCTCTAGTGAATATCAATGGATTGGGAGTGTCTTGCTGATCGGCTGATTCTAGCCCGGGTCTTTCCCTAGCGTCTTTCCTCACATCGCACCCATGGCTGCATATATCAATTGCCTACGTGCAATGCCAAAATCTCCCACCAATTACTTCCAACAGAACCATGTTGATTGAAGAATCATTCCATGACGTGCAAACTTCCTACGGCACAACCATGAGGTTGTTCACCTTCCACCCCAAAATTCCCAACTACCCCAACGTCAAGTTTCCTGGAGTTGTTGTCTACAGTGAAATTTACCAAGTAACTGGCCCTGTCAGCCGTTTTGCCAAAGACATTGCAGGCCAAGGATTCGTGGTGGTTTGTCCATCCATTTACCACAACTTCGAGCTGCATGAAGCATTGGCTTACGACGTGGAAGGCACAGACAAGGGAAACTTGTACAAAATCACCAAGGAATTGAAGTCCTACGACGAAGATAACGAGTTGGCCATCGATTACTTGATGCAATTGCCTACATGTAATGGTAAGATCGGTGCCACCGGTATGTGTCTTGGGGGACACTTGGCCTTCAGAGCAGCTTTGGACCCTCGTGTACGTGCATCTGTGTGTTTCTTTGCAACAGACATCCACAACCATGCCTTGGGTAAGGGCCAGAATGATGACTCCCTTGTCCGTAGTGCAGAGATCAAGGGTGAATTGATCATGATATTTGGCTGCAAGGATAACCATGTTCCGCTTGAAGGCAGAGATTTGATCAGATCGACATTGCGTAAGAACAACGTCGAGATGACCTTCATCGAAATCAACGATGCTCAGCATGCATTTATTAGAGACGAAATGAGTAAGGGTAGGTACGACCCAGCATCTACCAAGAACTGTATGGAATGGTTGTTCGAATTGTTCAACAGAAAGTTGAAATTGGACTATGGAGATCATGATGGTCAAAATAGAGTTATTGAAGATGTTTGCTGAGTACAACCGCAAAACCGTGGAAATCTCCAACAGTCTTCGGATATCTCATATTGGATGTTAATAGTACTTACCCTTGTAACTATGTAGTTCAATAATTAAATCTCTACCAATACATGGAAATGACAATAGAAATAGTGGACAGATTGAGTCATAAACAACCTACTTTTAACTCGACCTATTTATAATTCTACTCTATGGACACTTTTACATACATCATAATTGAACATTACAGTAATTGAACCTCTCGAGGTCCATCAGTGTAATCTACTCAAGTTCATAGCATAAAATTCGGCACTATAGCAATTCACTCAAAAAAATATCTCAATATCTTTCACATCATATGAAGAAATCAATTATCTAAAGGGAGCCCTATCAGATCTCCACATACATTTCTGAGTTGTTCTTATCAACCAAGGGTTCGTCTTTCAACCCATCCAAAAGATGGTGCGCACACGTCCCGGCCTGAAAAAAACGATGAAAAACTTTCCAAACTTCTCTCAACCATCAAACAACCAAAATGAGACCTATAAAATTGATGGGACATGAGCGTTCCTTAACGCAAGTCAAATACAACAGAGAGGGTGACCTTTTGTTTTCTGTTTCTAAAGATAATGCTGCATCCATTTGGTACTCCTCAAATGGTGAGAGATTGGGTACTTTGGAGGGACACCAGGGTGTGATCTGGTCTATTGATGTTGACTCTGAAACCCACTTGTGTGCCACCGGTGGTGGTGACTTGGCCATTAAGTTATGGAAGGTTGAAACCGGTAAGTGTATTTTCACTTGGGAATCCCCATCCCCATGCAGAAGAGTTGCCTTCTCCCCAGATGGATCCAGATTGTTGGCAATTGCTGACCAAGTTATGGGACATATCGGTACTATTTCTGTTTTTAACATAAATCACGACGAAGCCACTTTGTCCAACCAATCCGAAAAGCCAACTTTGGTAATTGAAACCGCACAAAGTGGTTCAAAGGCCAACGTAGCTGGATGGACTGCTGACGGTAAGTACATTATTGTGGGCCACGACAACGGATCCGTTTCTAAGTACGATGCTGCTACCGGTAAGGTTTTGGAATCTGTCCAAGCCCATGGTATCCACAACGAAGAGAAGAATGTTTCTATCACCGATATACAATTTGCTCCAGAAGACCGTTCCTACTTCATCACCTCCTCCAAGGACAAGTGTGCTTCTTTAATTGACGTTGACACATTCAAGATCTTGAAGGTGTTCAAGGCTGATGCTCCTATGAATACCGCTGCCATCACTCCACTCAAGGATTTCGTGATTTTGGGTGGTGGTCAAGAAGCAAGAAATGTCACTACTACTGCTGAATCTCAAGGTAAGTTCGAGGCTCGTTTCTACCACAAGATCTTTGAAGACGAAATTGGACGTGTCAAGGGTCATTTCGGTCCATTGAACACAGTCGCAGTACACCCTGACGGTACTGGTTACAGTAGTGGTGGAGAAGATGGTTTCATCAGAGTACACTCCTTCGACAAGTCGTACTTTGATTTCCTTTTTGATGCCGAGAGAACTGAGAAGGCCAACGCCACCGGAAGCATTTAGCATATGATAGGGGACTATCCTGTATATTAATACACATAAAGGTAGAGTATTAATTGTAGCATAATTGTGATTTTTGGTTTTCTTGCTCAATAATATATTAAATGTCACATATAATTTGCAATTTGCAATTTGCAATTTGCATTGTACAGAAGAATTAAGATCCAACATGTGACATATGATGGTATTCTCTTCTTACAAAGAATTTCAAATCACGTTTATGTGATACATTCGATTACATACTTCAGTAGAGGACTTTCTAAGCGATCTCAACATTCCATTGTAATCCTTAATCTATCAGCAAATAGTAACTTGTTTAATACTTCAAACATTAGAATATTTTGATGGGTTATTAGTACCTATTGCTTCATCAGTATGCATCGCAACATGAGGCCAGACAGGCTCTACAGAAAAACATTTCTTTCAAAAATACAAGCATAAAAGGCAAAATTGAATATCCAGGTACATGCATCGATTGATTGGTACTTTAGGTTAAATATCTTCGTAATTTTTTAATGGATTTTTTAAGCGTTTTCGGCAATTTTCAACTCGGTTGGCAATCTCATGGGTATATTAATGATAAACTCATAAGAATCAATCCAGAATTGAATTATTACTTCCAAATGAGGCTTTACGATTTTGAGACAATTATGAGGTGATTTCCTGATGATATCGATTAGCTGTTGGTGGGAAAAATCTCGGGAATAACACATCAATCAGAACGGATGTCTTATCGGAGAACTACTACAGCTTGAAGTCAAGCATTGGAAATAAGTCAAATTTACAGTGCTTACCAGACAAGAAACTTAAGCATAGATACTGGTATCACCATACCATTGAATAACTCCTAACTGTTGCACTGCTTGCTATGTTTATGATTCATTGGACTTTGACTCAATTCTGGCTACCATGAGAACTCCGTTAAAGCAACGGTAACCGATATTGCAAATCAGAAATTTAGGAACTAAGTTCCTGCAAAATTTAGAGGATTCCCAGTGAGATATTTTTTCTAAAGCTGTACTCCGACTTTTGATTTTATGAATGATCGAAATACAGGTTTATCTATGAAGTACTGTAGCGACTCAAGTGAGTATGCGACAGTTTTGTGTTCCCCGATTATTTTGCGGCAGAACCTGCGACTTCTTAAATTAGCTATGAACGCCGATACATGGCTCATTTAGTCATTAATATAGAAACGTCTGCTCTAAATGTTCCCTTAAGAGTCTACTAGTGAAGGCTAGTTGAACAATAAATGATCTGAAAAATTGATAGATCTACTCAATTGGTGTTGAGTGGGGCAAATAGCCAAGGTTATGAAACTCTGAGAGAATCAAGAAGAAAACTTGACTGGAGGATTCCATCAGGTTGTTTAAAAATACCATAACTACTGCTGAAATTACTTAAAACCCGAGGATCTATGGAACCTGGAAACATGTGAGCTTAAGTTTAAGTTTCAAATTGGAAGTGGCCAATAATATTTTTTGATTGCATTTCTCCAAGAAGATGTAGAATCAGTTTACCGGAATTTCTAGTGCAACACAACATTGCATAATTCTAAGGATTTCCTTTGAGTATGACATGTTACCGTTTTTTACAATAGATGACTTCAATCGGAAATATGAACTCATATATTCTCTAAGCCTGTAGTTGTTGGAATTATCTGTGCTACAACCTAATTTACTTTACTGAATTGTTAGGAAATCCACGAGCCCTGGAACTCTTGTCAGTACGTTCACATTCCCCATTAGTGGAGTAGAGTATACAATTCAAACTATATAAGAGGTGTGATATATCGTAGCTTTAACATCAACATTTTTCAAATGAAACTCACAGCTATCATCAATTTACTCGCTACTTCTTCTGCAGTTTTTAGTGCCCCAAACTTTATCCTGTCATGTCCTGACAACTTTGCCAATAAGGTTATCAGAGGCACCCAAAGCATCACTGTTTTGGAAGGTCCTTGGTCAGGATTCTACTATTCCACTCAGTATTACTTAAAGGGTAGTGGAAAAGTTATGTATATTGGATTGCAACCAAAAACAAATGGTGAAAATCAAGTGATTTTCAGTATTTTCGGAAGTGGTCCAACTTCAAACCATGCTAACTGTGTCTCTGGAGCGGATGGAGGAGCTGGGATCTCGTGTTCGGCGCCTTACCGTTGGAAGTTCGGTACCACCTACACTACTGAAGTCAGGAGGATCTCTGTCAATAAAGATGGAAGCAACAAATGGGGTGGTTACATCATCAACCCTAGCACTCGAGAGACTGTTACCATTGGTGAATTCTCTACTCCAGCTAGCCATGGATTGATGGATCATTCCACGCTTACCTTTGACGAGTGGTACCTAAAGAGTTTCCCTGACAATCTTGGAAACTGCATACCCTACAGTAAAGTCTTGATGACTACTCCTACTCTTTACACTGCCAACGGCAATGCAAAATGTGCTTTCAGCTCCTTTAATCACCTCAACCAAATTGATCCTAGAGACAAATGCGCTGTTGCCAGAAAAAAGCCTGGTCAGAACCTTTACAAGGTTGGAAACGATATCATGATTGAAAACGGATTTAAAGATAAATCTTGAACTATTAAGTCGATTTACATAGCTATTTATCTCATAATTGTTTTAAATATATGTCTAGCTCATGTAATTTTAAACGTACATATATGCTTTGATATTACATGAAATGCTACCCATAGTGATACGTTCGTATTATCTTTTATGTTGTATCACCTTGTACATTGCCAAACTCATTGACAAGGTCTTTGGCATTAATAATTCTACATACACTCATTGAAAAACTCTCTGAAATTTGCCCTATTCTGTTTCAAATTTCAAAGTGGCATCATAAAGTTCCTACAAGCAATACACCCATTAAGAATTTGCAGTTTGACAGTTTTGCACATTGTACTGATTTAAACCCTGTTAGATTCCTGTGCATCTTGTAGTACCTATTTATTTGGCATCAGGTGTGACGTTTTTATGTCATCCTGCATGAAAGTGGTGCAGTGATGCGATTATTCTAGCAAGTTCCAGAACATTTCAGCTGCAAAACTTCTGGAACATTCTTACGTTTTATATAAGGAGTTTATGCCCTACAATGCTTAAACTGCAAGAATGCTTTCATATTTTCATTCATTAACAAGTCCATTGGCACATCCCCTCGGGGTATTTGGGTCCTCCTGCAGACCTTCTTTAATCCACAGTAGGCATGGCAAGCATAGTCCTCAACATCCCTACGAAAGTCAAGGCAAGCTGCCTTCAACAGCCCCGGAGATAGAAATCATAGACAAAAAAGATAACACAAAGATATGCTTCACCAAGCGTTATGGTACGTTTGACTCGTACAAAATACGACTTAGTCAATCAAGCAAAGGAGACTTCAAGTTGAAGGTCAACTCATCTGAAGACCACTTTGACCAGACATTCACTATTGACAAAGACATCTCAGATATCCAGAACATCACCTGGAATTCTTCAGAAGATGGGCTTGTCCTCATGATCAATCTTCCAGCTAAGAGAGCTCTTGCAGATCATGATTCTAAAAAACTCAAGAAGCTTGAAAGGAAGCTCAAAAAAAAGAGATCAGAAAGAAAGAAATTGAAGGCAGAGAAAAAACTAGCTAGGAAGCGGGAGCTCAGAGCCAATTCCCATGCCCAAGAAAAGGTTGGTTTCAACAACTCTAAGCTGTCAGATCGGGAATCTGAAGCTGAATTGGAGTTCCATGCTTCACTTCCTGTCTCTGGCAATCATGAGCAACTAGAAATCCACGACAGCGGACCTGTTTCAGAATCGGAAACGTTGTTATCTGACTCTGATTTTGAATCAGGCAGCTTTTCTGCATCCAAAGTCCCAGTTCCATGCCCCCATTCAAGAATTACAATCGAGGAGGTGGAAGATGAGGAGTTCATCTGGTATAATAAAATGATCAGACATGAGTTATGAATATACATTAGAATAGACATTTTCCGTAGAGGAGTTTAAAATCAGGTTTTGGTATACTCATGGGTTAAATGTGGTAGTTCCATCATAATTGAACGCATAATTTCTATACCTAGCATTTATTGAATCAAGATGTTGTTGTCATGGTCAAATCTATCATTGTGAAAGAATTTCTGACCAAGTTTGCGAGTTATTTATACCATTTTTGATATTCACATTGTTTGTTTCCAGATTCTGCTTTGGGATTTTTTATTCCATGAGAAATTGAGAGTTCACGACCTTCCAATCTGTTGGTGTACTCAATCGTTCATCATTATGTTGAGTTCCTGATTTTACAACCTGGTTGATAGTGGGTCGTGCGCGATGAACCTTTTATATACAGCGCCATTTTTATACACTTACTGATCTATCAAACCATTGCCATTTAATTTGCCACCAACCAAATACCCTCGGGGAAAGAAAATGGCACCTTCATTTAAAAGCATAACCGATTCTCGAGACGATTCGGATGGTAGTATGGAAGAAGGTGGTGGTTTTGTCAAAAATGACTCTACCTATAAACCCAGAAGATCCAGAAGAGTAAAGGAGAATACATCATACCAAGAATCTTCGAGTGATGAAGCTCCAGCAGACTTTTCTAACGAATCAGTTCCTGCTAAAAGAGGCAGAAAAACGCGTTCAACCCCGCAAAAACGTAAGAAAGCTACTCAGGTCGATGAAGATTTCGAAATCAAAAACGAGAATGACGTGAAAAATGAAGATGATGATGACTTAGAGTTATTGGCTGTTGACAATGTCTCAAGAAACGGAGCTTCAGTTGACCTGGCTATCGATTTGGAAGAGTTGGAAGATTTGGAAGATGAAATCCCATTATCCAGTCGTTCAGCTCCCAAAAAAACGACACGTAAAAAGGCCCCAAGAAAGAAGAAAGAACCCAAAGTAAAGGTCCCATATTTTACTAGAACTACAAATCGTTTGTATGAATTTCATCCTTATTTAAAGGATGTTTTTCCGTACTTGCAAACCCTTGATAAGATCCCTGTGGAAAGAGCACCACAACCACCAGGTATGACATTAAAGCTCTTACCTTTCCAACAGGAAGGTTTAAATTGGCTCTTGAAGCAAGAAGATAGTGAGTTCAAAGGTGGTGTTTTAGCAGATGAAATGGGAATGGGTAAGACTATCCAAACTATTTCGTTATTCATGAATGATCTTACAAAGAGACCTAATCTTGTAGTTGGGCCCACGGTTGCTTTAATGCAATGGAAAAATGAAATTGAGAAACATACTTTACCAGGTAAACTTAAGGTATATTTATTTCATGGTGCCAACCGTGCATCCAGTGTGGAAGAGCTTGAACAATACGATGTTATCTTGACTTCATATTCTGTCTTGGAGTCATCATACCGTAAGCAAACTTATGGTTTTAAAAGAAAGGCTGGCTTGATTAAAGAAAAATCACCATTGCATGAATTACAATTTTATAGGGTCATTTTGGATGAAGCTCATAATATCAAAGATAGGACATCAGGAACGGCGAAAGCTGCAAACAATCTTAAAACTCACAGAAGATGGTGTTTGTCTGGTACCCCATTACAAAATAGGATTGGTGAAATGTACTCACTTATAAGATTTTTGAAGCTTGAACCATTTTACAAATACTTTTGTACTAAATGTGACTGTCTGAGTGACGAATGGAAATTTTCTGATTATAGACATTGTGACCATTGTGGACATTCTCCTATGGTTCATACCAACTTCTTCAATCATTTTATGTTGAAGAATATTCAAAAGCATGGTATCGAAGGAGATGGGTTGGTGAGTTTTCAACATATACGGCTCTTGTTACGGAACGTGATGTTGCGTAGAACCAAAATTGAAAGGGCAGATGATCTTGGATTGCCTCCAAGAATTGTTGAAATCCGGAAAGATAGGTTTAATGAGGAGGAGAAGGATTTATACACTTCCCTTTACAGTGATTCCAAGAGAAAATTCAACGATTATGTTGCCGAAGGTGTTGTGCTCAACAATTATGCTAATATTTTCACATTAATTACCCGTATGAGACAATTGGCAGATCATCCGGATTTGGTGTTGAAACGAGTTGGCACTAATCAAATCTCGGAGGATATCGAAGGGGTTATAATGTGTCAATTGTGTGACGACGAGGCAGAAGAGCCCATTGAGTCCAAATGTCACCACAGATTCTGTCGCATGTGTATTCAAGAATACATTGAATCATTTGGAGGTGATGAGAAGAAGTTGGAATGTCCAGTGTGTCACATTGGGCTTTCGATCGACTTGGAACAACCTGCATTGGAAGTGGATGAGGAATTATTCTCCAAGGCCTCGATTGTGAACCGTATAAAAATGGGGTCCCATGGCGGAGAATGGAGATCTTCCACCAAAATTGAAGCATTGGTAGAAGAGTTGTACAAGTTACGTTCTGACAGACATACCATCAAATCGATCGTGTTTTCACAGTTCACATCAATGTTGGACTTGATCGAGTGGCGGTTGAAGCGTGCCGGGTTTCAAACCGTCAAACTTCAAGGTTCCATGTCGCCCCAGCAAAGAGATAACACCATCAAGCATTTCATGGAGAACACCGAAGTGGAGGTGTTTTTAGTGTCTTTGAAGGCCGGAGGTGTGGCATTGAACCTTTGCGAAGCGTCACAAGTGTTCCTTATGGATCCTTGGTGGAATCCCAGTGTGGAATGGCAGTCAATGGATCGTGTGCATAGAATTGGTCAGAAGAGACCAATTCGGATCACTCGGTTCTGTATTGAGGACAGCATCGAACTGAAAATCATCGAATTGCAAGAAAAGAAGGCAAACATGATCCATGCCACTATCAACTCCGATGATGGTGCTGTCAACCGGTTGACTCCCGATGATCTCCAGTTCTTGTTTATGAATTGATGCCCGCAGGCGGCACGAGTTGGTTGGTTTACTTTGCATCTCATCAATTAACCGACATGATCAACATATATGCATTAATCTACTCATTATGAACTGTCCACACCTCTTACCTGTAGTTGATAGCCAAATGGGTACTGGTACTGAAAAATTCTCCTGCACACAAGCTTCACATCTCCATAGTGGCGCTTATCGCGAGAATTTCAGTCACGTGTATCTATTTTCTGACTCACGGGCTGTAAAGTTATAGGTACTTATAGGTCCCAACATCCACCAGCTGTTTCTCCATTTTTCTAGAACTTTCTCCATCTTTTTCCATCAATTCCAATGTCTGACTTTTGGCTAACCTACTTGGATAACCCCACGTTATCCGTGTTACCTCATGATTTCCTCAAACCATCCAATAACCTGGCAGTAGAGGCCAATTACTCCTTTGAGTTGGCAGGCACCCCCCAAGGAGACTCGTTTACAACTGGATTGGCCACTTTTGCCGCTTTAATCTTCAGATTGACAGGAGATGAAGACATTGTGATATCCACAGACAGCTCGGAGTCCCCCGAATTCGTCATCAGACTTAATGTGACCCCACAGACCACTTTTGGTGAGTTGATAGAAAGTGTCACCAAGGAGTACACCAATAGCTTGAAACAGATCAACTATTCCTCATTATCGGAAGTATCTGAACGAATACAAATCAAGCAGGGCTTGCCCACCGCACCAGGACTTTTCCGGTTGTCCTACCAACATTCCCATGAGAACCAGCAATTGTCCACCACAGTGGAGGGTTCGGTCAGAGACTTGGCCATCTTCGTGGATGGCCCAAAGTTGACCATCTACTACAATGCCTTGCTCTACACCCACGACAGAATCGTGATTTTGGCCGAACAGTTCAACCAATTCTTGGCCAACACTCCTGTGAATGCCACTATCACCTCCCACAGCTTAATCACCCCCACCCAGCAGAAGCAATTACCTGATCCAACCTTGGATTTGGATTGGTCTGGATACAGAGGCGCTATCCAGGACATATTCACCCAAAACGCCCAGGCCCATCCAGACAGAACGTGTGTGGTGGAAACAAAATCGTTTATGGACCCATCCTCCAAAACCAGAACCTTTACCTACCAGCAGATCCATCAGGCCTCTAACATCGTCGGAAACTACCTCAAGGAAGGTGGAATCAAAAAGGGCGATATTGTGATGATTTACTCATACCGTGGTGTGGATTTGATGATTGCAGTAATGGGTATTCTCAAGGCTGGTGGTACCTTCTCCGTCATTGATCCTGCTTATCCTCCAGCAAGGCAAAACATTTACCTTTCCGTCGCCAAACCAAAAGGTTTGATCGTGTTGGAAAAGGCAGGAATTTTGGATGAGTTGGTTAAAGACTTCATAAAAAACGAATTGGATGTTACCGTCACCATTCCCCACTTGAAAATTAACGATAACGGTTCCTTGGTAGGTGGTAAATTCGAAGGTCAATCGAATGACTCTTTTGATGATTTCCAAAAATTCCATGACACCCTCACCGGAGTGATTGTTGGTCCTGACTCCAATCCAACATTGTCGTTCACCTCTGGTTCTGAAGGTATTCCAAAGGGTGTGTTAGGCCGTCATTACTCCCTTGCTTATTACTTTCCATGGATGGCCGAAAAGTTCGGCTTATCTTCCAACGATAAATTCACCATGTTGTCTGGTATTGCCCACGATCCAATTCAAAGAGACATGTTCACGCCATTGTTTTTGGGAGCACAATTATTGGTCCCAACTGCAGATGACATCGGAACCCCGGGTAAATTGGCGGATTGGATGGCCGAATACGGTGCTACCGTGACTCACTTAACACCAGCCATGGGTCAATTATTAAGTGCACAAGCTACTACTTTGATTCCATCTCTTCACCATGCATTCTTTGTCGGAGATATTTTGACCAAGAGAGACTGTTTAAGATTGCAAACCTTGGCCGAAAATGTTTACATCGTTAACATGTACGGTACAACAGAGACCCAAAGATCAGTCTCCTACTTTGAGATCAAAAGCCGTAAGAGCGACTCCACCTACTTGAAAAATCTTAAGGATGTTATGCCAGCTGGTACAGGAATGAAAAATGTGCAATTGTTGGTGGTTAACAGATACAACACCTCTGAAACCTGTGGTGTTGGTGAAATAGGTGAAATTTATGTGAGAGCAGCTGGTTTAGCTGAAGGTTATAGAGGCTTACCTGATGCCAACAGACAAAAATTTGTGACCAATTGGTTTATAGATCCTAAAGTGTGGATTGAAAACGACCATGCAAAGGCCGCTGGTGAACTGTGGAGGGAAAATGGTTGGTTAGGACCTAGAGATAGATTATACAGAACAGGAGACTTGGGACGTTACTTGCCAGATGGTAATGTCGAATGCTGTGGAAGAGCAGATGATCAAGTTAAAATCAGAGGATTCAGAATTGAATTGGGAGAAATCGACACCCATATGTCTCAACATCCTTTAGTTAGAGAAAATGTGACTTTAGTCAGAAGAGATAAATCTGAAGAACCCACTTTGATTTCTTATATCGTTCCTAAAAACTCTGATGAATTGGCTACTTTCAAGTCAGAATTTACAGATGATCAGGAAGTTCAGGATCCTATTGTTGAAGGCTTAGTTATTTACAGAGAACTCATTAAAGATATTAAAGCTCATTTAAAAAAGCGATTGGCATCATATGCAATTCCAACTATTATCGTCCCATTGGTCAAGTTGCCATTGAATCCAAACGGTAAAGTGGACAAACCAAAATTACCATTCCCTGATACTGCTCAGTTGGCTGCAGTTGCCCAAATTAGTGCAAATAGAAAGGGTGGACACCAAGAGGAAGATGAAAAGTTCACAAAGATCGAAGAAGAAATTAGAGGTTTGTGGTTGGACGTTTTGCCAAACAGACCTGCTTCAATCTCCAAGGATGATTCATTCTTTGATTTAGGTGGACATTCTATCTTGGCAACAAGAATGATTTTCGAATTAAGAAAAAGATTGGCTGTTGAAATTCCTTTGGGAGTTATTTTCAAGAACTCAACAGTTGAAACATTCGCCAGTGAGGTCGAGAAAATTATCAAGGGTGATGATTTCCAATTGGCCGATGGTAAGACTGACGAACACCAGGAAGAAGTTCAAGTCGTTGATTACGCAAAGGATGCAGAGAAGTTGTCCCAAACTGAATTGTTGGCTACCTACTCATCTCTCGAAAAGTTGGATGCTTCAAAGACTATCAACGTATTTGTTACTGGTGCCACTGGTTTCTTGGGATCATTTATTGTCAGAGACTTATTAACTGCTCGTAAGGGTCAAAATTTCCGAATTTTTGCTCATGTCAGAGCTTCTTCACATGAGGCTGGACTTGATAGGTTGCGTAAGGCTGGGTTGACTTACGGAATTTGGCAAGAAGAATGGAAGGATCATATTCAAGTAGTCTTGGGTGACTTGAGTAAACCAAACTTTGGATTGAACGACTCAGCCTGGTCTGATTTGACTAATTCTATTGATGTAATTATTCACAATGGTGCATTTGTACATTGGGTCTACCCGTACTCTCAATTGAGAGATGCCAATGTCATTGGTACCATTAACGTGTTGAACATGTGTGGCCAAGGAAAGGCTAAATACTTTTCATTCGTTTCATCTACTTCTGCACTTGATACTGATTACTTCATTCATTTGTCTGATGAATTGGTCGCCAAAGGCTTACCGGGAATCCCAGAATCAGATGACTTGCAAGGATCTGCTAAAGGATTAGGAAACGGTTATGGACAATCCAAGTGGGCTGCTGAGTACATCATTAGACAAGCTGGTGCTAGAGGTTTGAGAGGATGTATCACAAGACCAGGTTACGTAACAGGTTTCACTGAAACCGGTGCCTCTAATACCGATGATTTCTTGCTTAGAATGTTGAAGGGAAGTGCTGAATTGGGAGGCTTCCCTGACATCTCCAACAATGTCAACATGGTCCCAGTTGATCACGTTGCTAGAGTTGTTGTTGCTACTGCCTTGCACCCTCCAGCTCAACAATTGGAAGTGGCTCAAGTCACAGGACATCCCAGAATCCAATTCAACGAATTTTTGGCTTCTCTCAAAGAACACGGATACGAGGTCGAAAGTCAAGATTACCCAATTTGGAAAACCAATCTTGAAAAATATGTGGTGGAAGATTCCAAGGATTCTGCATTGTTCCCATTGCTTCATTTTGTATTGGACAACTTACCTCAAAACACCAAAGCTCCGGAATTGGATGACACAAATGCTCAAACCTCTTTGAAATTGGACGCCAAATGGACCGGAGTGGATGTCAGTGCTGGAAAGGGTGTTACATCAGAATTAATGGAGCTCTACATTGCATATTTGGTTAAAATTAATTTCTTGCCTTCGCCAACCAAGCCAGGTAAGGCACTTCCAGAGATTCAATTGTCACAACAGACATTGGATTTGATCAATGCTGGTGCAGGTGGTCGTGGTTCAGCTGCCAATTAAAATCTATCTGCAGAAATGTACATAATATTATAGCTTTAATTTACTTACACTGAAAGTTGGGTAGGATGGATATACTGTAATGTTGTGCTTATTACTTTGTTATTAATCCGATGAATGTGTGCTTCAAGACATCGCTCATGTCACGAACAATCGACAATTGCATGAGGAAATTTCACCTCGCTAGTAATCAGAAGCAGTAGTAGAACCTGAACAATATGGGGACGTGCAATCCATTTTGAACTTTGCAGGGAAAATGGAGCAACTCATTTTTTGGTTGGCAAAATCGGATTGGTTATTTCATGGGTAAGAACGTTGAAAAAAAGTCCAAGAAACGTTTCACTTGCGCAATACTATACTTTTTTGAAAAATCAAAATATACATATTTCGGAAGTCCACATATTTTACCCAAGCTCTATTCGATGATATGATTGACTCGGTAACGAAAATCTCCCGCGATTTATTTAGTCAGTATGGATGACTCAAGTGAGTTTCTCCACGTAGGACAAGTGTGTGGTTGCAACATCCTGTATGTAGTGCGTAACATAGATCAACCGATATTACCGTTGAGTAGTCAACCTTTGGAATGACTAGTACTATAGGAACAGAGGCGCCACGTGAAGGTACCATGAACAATGTTCCCCAGTATAATCCATCAGCCGACAGAGAGGTTGACGAACAAGAACCGGAGGTGAAATCATATCGGCCAGACTTCGGCACATATCTCAACCCTTCCACACCATCAAGATCGGTACCTGAGGTCAAAAACCACCCATTTTTATCTCCCAAGCAAGAGTCCATCCCCATAATTATCTCCAAAGACACCAGTGTACCTGGTGATCCTAGTTACTCCAGTCCTCCATCAGAACAAGTATCCAATATGACATATGAGGAGCGGATGTTCCGAAGTGTGGCTCGCCAAGATAATAGCTATGAGACAGAAAGATTTGAACATTCTCGATCGACCTCCAAAAATGGGATCTCTAGAGAATCTTCGAGTACCAACGTCAACAGCATGTTTATGAGAAAATTGGACGGGTTCAACAAGGCCAGTCCCAGCCGTCCACCATTGAGCTTCCAGTCCCAACAACGGAGTCCCAGCGTTGCCAACAAACTCGGGGAAGAAGGTGCTGGCGCCTCCCGTTCATTCATAATCAACAGCAGTGATGTTGATCGGAAGCGGTTAGTGGACCAATTCTACAACTCCATCAACGAAACGTCGGTGGCGAACTCAACCACCGACTTGGCGCTGAAACGAACCCATGGGACTCCAGCCGGCGTGACCCCAATAGCAAGTACACTGCATTCACCCACCACTGAGCAAGCGTTTCGGTTTGTTGATCAAAAGGACGAAGGAGGGCATTGGTCCACCAATTTAGCAGCCTCCAGTGAAAAACTCTCGCAGATCTTGGGTAATGGGGGTTTTTCGTACCATTCCATCAACAAACGCATGGCCCGGGATGAAGAATTCACCGATTATATGTTGAACATCGATAATATCAGCTCGGAATTGTTCAAGCAAGAATACGATAATCCCCATCTGTTGGAGGCGTTGGTGGTGGTCACCGCCCGCATCGCAGACGGGGTACAGCAGACACTGGCGGCGTTGGAAGAGCACGATGGGCCGGCCAAGTCTCTACAGGAACTACAGGAATTGTCCAAGTACTTGGACACCCTCCGCACCAACACCCTAGATCTTGGGGATCGGTTGAGCCACAGCCGGGAAACGCTTCGGACGGCATATCGGAATGAGATCAACGAGAGCGTACAACGGTTACACGAGCTCTTGGGTGAATTGACGGTGTTGGAGCAACGATTGAACTCCATCAAGGAGCGGATCACCCTCGACAAGTCCATCATGTCGCAGGAGATGCTTCAGAAACTCGAAGTGTTGGAGTGGATAGACCAACGGTTCACCGAGCACTCGCGGGTCACTCGCAACCGGCGATTCAAGCAGTTGAACATCTCACTTACTGTGGTGGTGGTGGTGGCCAGCATCTATTTCGGACTTCGGGGCCGTTGACACATGTGTCTCACCACACCCACATACATCGATTCGCTGCGATGGCTCGTTTACGTCACATACCCTTTATGTCACATTCCCCATGGTGTTTACTATTCTGCCGATGCAAAGACGCAAAGGAAGATAGTTGACCATGTCACATCCACCACATAGGGGTTTTGCATAACTCCGTTCGGCCACCTCAAAAATAAGCTTTCACAGAATATATGCGGGCAACTGACAACATAAATTGCTTTTGGGGCACCTTGTAGACCGAGGGACGGACGAGTCCAGTTCCAACAATGGCAACGGTTGCAGAACCCCACAAGACGTGGGGCCCGAAGATCAACCGCGCCTAAGTCGCCAATAGGATGCTGTTGTTGGCAACCCCGTCAATCCCGTGGAACCTCGACACCACCACCGTTGTCGGTTCCATCGCCGTTTGTGTCGGCCACCCCAGCAAACTCCGCAGATGTCACCGTCCTGCATGTACCTGTCGCGAGTCACCGTTCCCAAAAGGGTAAGCTGTGGCCCTCCGAGACAGCGCCTGCATATAGACGTCCTGCATGGGGCCGGCCTCACCTGCACTCAGCCCCACCCTCTGCGCCAGTGTGTGGCGAGCCAGCCCGGCATGGGCCTCTGGGGCCCTCGCTTGCTTGCTGGAGCTGGGTGCTTGGTCACGGGCAGCCACTCCATTGCATGCTTCTCCTGCATATGCGGTGGGAGGGCTCTTGACAGCCCCTGGCCAGCCAGGGTCTTGTCGCAGAGCACCTCCTCTAGGGCATGGCGTCCTGCACACGGGCCCCGCGCTTGCTTGTTCGGAAGAGGCGCAGAACGGAGGTGCGCCAAAAGAAATTCACGGATGTGGTGAATTAAAAGCAATTTGCAACGGCCGGGTAAGATAATGGTAAGGGCACGCCAAGCTTGTTGTAGATAAACATCAAGGGTATACTACCAACTGCAAGGTCTTTTCATCGGCCATAAACTCAGTTGTCTTTCCTGATATCCTTGCCCTTAGTTCCCCCACAAATCACCCCCTGTGAAATTAGCTGCATCTTCACATCCCCCCAGCTTCAAGCTACCGCACGTCATCACTTCTGCCTGTCAGCTTCTGTCATCCTCCCATTGCCACTGTCATCTGAAAGCGCATTGACCACTTGGTGTGACTTCTTCCTTCTTAAGTCTACTCATCCCACATCCTCAACTCTCTCTCATGGCCGAACTCATCATATTGGGGGAAATCCCCCAAGGTTGTGAATCCATATCCCACTTCACTCAAATGCAGTTTCCTTCGTTTTCCCAGTTAATAGGTAACTTCTTCAGCAGAAGCAACTCCGAAAACGATACAAACCATCCTTTGGTGGTGGTTTTGGACGAGCCCAAAACCCCCTCGGTCGACCTGTTGGACTCCTTAAGCTTTGACGCAAAGTTACTACTTGTCAAGTACTTTTTCAGTCACCTAAACACCATCATTCTTCGCCCATCCCAAGCAAATGATCCAGTCTCGGTGGCCCAGCTCAACGAAGCAATCTTCAAGGTCAACGAACTCATCGGAAACAGAATATCGAGAATCCAAACATGGACCGGTACTGGAACCTCCAAAATTAACGACTTTTTCTTCTTCAAGCAATGCGCTGAATCTGCAAGATTCGCCATCAATGAAGTCATTTGCACCATGTCTTACACCTTAAATAATCATGCCAACAAATCCAATTTGTGTACTGAACACATTATCCAATTGAAAGATTTGATTCTCAAAGAAATCGATTTCCACTCATTATTATCCCAGAACTCTGTACAACATTTAGCCAAATTATGCCATTTAGTGGGCCACTGGTCATTTCCTGCTCATGAATTAACCAACGATGATTTGGCATACTGTGTGTATATTATGATCAGATATGCATTAAAGCAAGCCGAAAAGTATATCGAATCACTCGAGCATAAAAATTCAACATTGACTGAGTTTTACATTCCATCCGAAAATGAATTATTGGGCTTCGTCTTTATGGTAAGAGATACTTACAGAAATGGAAATCCATTCCACAACTTCCGTCATGCTGTGGATGTCATGCAAGCCTGCTTCCACTTCTTAATTCGCTTGAACTGTTTACCTCCTTTCAAGCAACTCGAGATGAACCCAAAGACTGATGAATTAGCCTACATCAACATTGAAGAGCTGAAGTTGGATTCTATCGAAGAATTGGTACCTTTGTTCGGATTTAATAGAAGGCCATCTGCTTCTTCAACTTCATCTTCCACTGCATCCTCAACGTTCGCATCGTCGGGCTCGTCTCCCGCAACCAATCCCACACGTATGAACCCATTGCAAGTTCTCGCTATATTGGTGGCTGCCTTGGGTCATGATGTGGGTCATCCAGGTTTAACAAACGCCTTTATGATCAAACACGAAGCTCCTACATCTCTCATTTTTAATGAGCGCTCTGTTTTAGAACTGTTTCACTCATCAGTTTTTATCAATAAAGTATTAGTTGTTAACTGGCCAACATTGTTAAAGGTTCATACAGAAAATAACCTGGACGAACCATTCCCAATCAAAGACATTATTGTTTCAAGCATATTGGCCACAGATATGGCGGAACATTTCGAATATATACATAAACTCAAAAATCTCAAGGATGATGCTCCAAAAGAAAACAACTTGGTCAAGTTAATCTCTTCTCTCTTGATCAAGTGTGCAGATATCTCTAATGTTGCCAGACCTTTAAGAGTCTCTTCTCAATGGGCCATGGTTTTAGCTAGGGAATTCGAAGAAGTCGCTTCTTTGGAAACCCGTATTACCACTGGTGCCACTTCACTGGAAGAGGTTCGTTACCTGAAGATTCCTATCCAACTTGATGATATTTTAACCCAAGCTCCAGAGCTTCATAAAGGCCAAATTTTCTTCATTACTACCTTCGCAGAAAACTTGTTCAACAACATAGCTGAACTCTTACCTGAATTGAAGTATGCATGTGGAATCATCAAGGAAAACAAAGAGTTTTGGTTGGGTAGAGCTAAATAATCGTTTCTACTATTCGGATCAGGTTTACTTCTCATGTCATATCCAGAAGGATATTGTTAATATGTATGTATAATAGACGTAATTATAATTAGACAAACTCGCTTCTCAGGAACTCACTTCCAGCATAGTACAACAACCAGAAACTCAGAGGAAATGTTCTCATCATATCACAAACCGCACAACCGTTTATGTGAAGTTTCAGCCATGTACAGCAATGAGCATCAACTGATCCTTGTGCCTTCGGAAAATAACCATCAACTGATCGTTCTATCTTCGGACAATAATGCACGAGACGGCTCACCACGCTGAAGCTGTTTAACAACCTAATGAGGGGTGAATTGCTAGGTTATGAAGTGTGTACCTGCGATTAGTAACTTTAAACGAATTGGTGACAAATACCGTGGATCCGCTTAATGTGTAAACTACAAACGCCGTCAATTATTGCACTTTGGTAGGTCAGATGGAAAGTGAAGATCTTCAACAACACTCACTAATGATTCTACTTCATTACATGATCCCGATGTTTCTGGTATGTCTTCAGATATTTTTTGGGGGTTCGATGGGACCAATCGCCTAAATTGGCATTATTCAGGCTACATATAATGGAATATGATTAGTTGCACTAAATATTTCAGGCACTAGGAGTGTCTGAAAGAAACTTTACTGGCCAGATACACAGTTATGGGAATGTTTACATTCCTCTGGAACGCCTGTGCTTTGGGGTGTGCCAACTGGGCTATCTGGTGATTGTGGGTTTTCATACGCATGCACACATGCAATAGTTATTCCGAGTGGTTGGGGTGGAAGCAGAATTTTCCACCTACCATCGGAGGAAATCGAGGCTCGCAACAACCGGCGCAAAACTGGAGTGACCCTTCGGACTCTGCTCTCCATTCCTGTGGCCAAAATCGATCATATTGGCACTCTGAGATATTTACATCGTGTAAGTGTGGCAGGTAGAATTCTGACATCATTGGCCGGAACCAGACCTACATCCGTGCAGATAACATTGTGGAATATTATTGTTCCCATGGCTAAATGATTGAAATTGTAATATTTTCTGCCCCCACCAAAGCCATCGTAAAAAACTAAGCCTTGGACCAAATTTAGGGCTTACAATGCACCACCACTCCCTAAATCGTCGATACCGATGTAGATCGACCATGATGATGATCTGGCAGCTACAATTCCAGGTGGTGCAATCTGTTCACTTCCGAAACGTAGCAGGTTCTTCCAGAAAATGCCATGGTGAATAATTCAAAAATTGCATGCATCAGCAATTAATTTCTGGACTAGCCCATTCTACAGGCACTAACACAGAAAAATATTGGCATTATGTATCATGGTCCCATATTATGATATAGTGTCATGGCCGGGTTCTGGGCGCTTCTTGGATTGCCGGAACCGTTGTGCTAATGCAAGCACTCCATTCAAGTGCCATTTCTAATTTCAGACGTTTATTCTATTATTTTACACACTCTTCTGTCATTGGAACTCGCCCCATCTGGTGTAACAGAACGTCTTGGGGCTTGTTGTGGCGGTACGCGTGCATTGGAGCATTGGAACATCGGGCTACATGTAATAGTGGTCCTGGTGTACCTTGTACCCCAAACTTCGTCCACATTCCCCACACTGGTCGTTCCCTCGTTTATCATGGGTATTTTTCACTACCTGTGGTGGTAATTATGGGTGCACCCAGGGATGATGCCCCAAAACCGTTGAACTACTGGATTGTGTAGCTTGTTCGTAGCATGCCTACCCACCTGCTGTGACACCCTGGCCATCACCACGGGCCACCACGGGGCCCAAGGTGGCTCTTCGTCCACCATGTTTTGCACCCACAAAAAACAGTCACTGTTACGTAATCAATCTTGACAGGCTAACAGTACGCCACCATTTGGAGCCTCTAGCCTACCCTCCGGTCGCCAGGGTGTCGGTGTTGCTGAGAAAAAGCTTGGTGGGTATTTTCTTGTCTTCTCTGTGCCTTCTGTGGCTCTTCCAGTGCATAATCACCCCAACACCACCAATTACTCCAGCCCTAAGCTAACATCCCTGGCATCTCATCACAAAATTTTCACCGCGTGGGAAAGTCCTTCCTGGACATAACGACACTGCTCCAGCGCATCACTGAAAATTCCCTTCTACTTCACTGAGACTCCCAAGTCTTTCCCATCTGGACCCACAACGCTACTACCACGTCGATACATCGTAGTAGACGCTCAATAGCATCCATACACTCTACCACCACCAGCTGTTCGAACTGACACCCGCCACCATGGACAGCGACAATGCTTGGGAACGACCAATCGTGTTATCACCACCGCCCTTGGAGAAACATATGATGGCGGCCGTGGGCTCGACAGCCCCTCCACCTCCTGGGTTTCCTGGCAGCAACAGCAGCCATGGCCATAGCGACCGCCAGATGAGCGTGGGCTACAACTTGCAACATGAGTTCGAGACGTTGACTGCCGACTTGGACTTGGACTTGAGAAGCGCCGGTGGTGCCACCACCAACGTCGACGGAGCAAGTGGACACAGCAGTGTCAGCAGCACCAACGGCTCGGGCACGGGCTTTGGACCCGGCCTCAACGCCATCAATGGATCAGGTTCGACCTACCCTGGTGCTTCCACTGGCACCGGGTCTGTCCCTGGTTCTGGTGCTGGCGCGGGAGCCACCATTCATGGTGCTAGTGCCCCCGGGCCCTCCGCGTCGACATCAAGCCTTCTTGCGCCCTCGGCTTCAAAGTACGGCTTTTCCGAGCTTCTCGGCTCTGGGTCCTCTGGCACCCCCTTGACATCTTCACTTCTCCGTGACAATGCCCTTTCGCCCATTCAAAACCCTGTTCCTTCCAATAAATTGACGTCGTTACTTGGTGGGGGCTCCAGTCTCGGCGCGGGCGCCTCCAGTGGCTTCCTTCCACCGTTGGCCTCAATACCAGACAGACCCCAATCGGTCAACGACTTCTCCAATTACTTTGGTCGTAACCAACAGGATCAATCCCTGTTACTTCATGGGCAGCCATCCCATCAGTCCGCCAACCATGCTCCTCATCAGAGTTCTAACTTCTACCTGGAGCTCCTAGCATTTTCCTCGTGGATCGAGAACTTGAGCCCTCAGGACTCTCTTGCCATGATCGACTACTTGTGTGGCAATTTGCCCTTGGATATCTTGTTGACCTTTAAGTCCAAGTTGGAGTCCCACTTGTCCTCGCATCATGCTAAGACCCAATCCTTTTTATCTCCGTACCAAGACTTGTATGGTGACATGGAATCGTTGTCTTTGGGTGCTCAGGACTCGCCTGTTGCAGCTTCCTCGCAGCCTCAACTTCACCAACCAAAACCAAAACTCAAGAGCACATTGGCAAACCAATTCTTGTTTATGGATCAGCGTAACCAGCGGCCCAAGTCCGCTGATCCTCTGATCAATAATCCTGCTCGTTATCCGGGTCAAGCGCAACCTTCTCTGGGTCTTCAAAACCAAACCCAGCCTCTGACCCAAAGTCTGCAAAATCAATCCCAACCTCATCAGCTGACACAGGCTCAACAACAGCTGTTTGAAAGGGCCCGTTCTCCTACCAGTCATTTATACGAAAAGACTAGTTTCTTGCAACAAGCTGCCGCAAACCCAAACTCACCTTTGCACCAACAGCTTCATGGACATCATTATTCTGGTGCTGGCTCCACTCAAACCCACCAACAATCCCATGGTGTTCAAAGTCCTGCAGCTGTTGCTCAACCCAGCTCCGATGAGTCTTTGGACCTTCTGGCTCATACTGCGTTGAAACTCGGAGCTTTGGCCACCATTAACTCAAGAGTAGCTTTGGACCTGAACAGAAAATACGGATACGGTCCTTACGGTAACACCCATGGAGCTAACCATGGAGCTAACCATGGAGCTAACCATGGTAATGGACATGCAACTTCCCATGGAGTTTACTCAGGGGCCACTCGTCCAGGACACTTTGAAGATGGCATTAATCGGAACGCCAACTCTTCATCAGTTCCACTTCCTCGCCCCAATCCAAAATCACCTGGTTCCAAGCCCGCTAGTGGACTAGGTAAAAAGGACTCGGACCCAATTGTGGGCACCCGTGATAATTTATCAGGAATAAATTCTCCTAGCTCTTCGGCTTCTTCAAATCTGTCGATGCCTGCGGACGTTAGCAACATCGAGTTGTTGAACAACATCCCTGCCTGGTTGAAATTATTGCGCTTACACAAGTACACCGATTATCTCAAAGACATTCCATGGCGCCAATTGGTGGAAATGAACAACGACGAATTGGAAGCCACTGGTGTTGTTGCTTTGGGTGCTCGTCGCAAATTATTAAAGGCATTTGACGTGGTTAAGAAGGCAGATATCAAGGATTAAATTCGTACGCATAAGGGTTTGAAAAGACCTTGGGTATGTATCAGATCGAATCTTTAGAAAACAAAAGCCCTATATTACTATTAATTTTAAGTCTCTCGACACCCAAGGTGTGTGAGATCCATTCTTGACTGTTTGAAGCGTGAATCTTTTGTGACTTGTTTGACACGAGATGCAATCACAGATTCAAAACTTTAATTTGTCAAGGCAATCATAATACACAGCATGAGTAAATTCACGTAGACTTTGTGATGTGGTTGCCACGATCAAGTTGTTTCTACAAAAAGATTGGAGTTATGTTAATAACAAGAACATTTGATTCGTAAAGCTTATGGCGACTCAGCACTCTATGAAGAAGCTAAAAAATGGTTGCTGAATACAACTCCCTTCAGGAAAATTAAGGGAGAGCCAGACGTTGTTCGGAATTAGTAGAGCTTGCTATTGTTGGGAATCAAGATATCGAATGGAGACCGATAAGAAAAGAAGCGACGCTAACAACGGAATGTCGCTCACATGATAACACAACAAGAGTTGGTCTTCTTGGCTTGCTTGTAGAACATACGGGAAGAACTAGACAAAGCCTCGGATTTATCAACCAACGAGTCCAATTTCTCACCTCTTTGCAAAACACTCTCGATCGTCTTGTGCAACACGATCTTGGTCTCATCCAACTCTTGTTGGACCTTCATGATGGAGTCAGCTTGAGTAGGATCCTGGTACTTCTTCAAGTATTGTTCAAGGTTATCAAAGGACAAAGCTGGAGTGGTGGCAGCGATACCGCTCCATTCGCTGGCAGGGTGTAATGACAAGTACTCCTCCAAAATCTTGTTTATCAAGGTGTAAGCAGGACGGACTGGGTATTCCTTGTCGGTGATCACCACACATGCTAAACCTTCGGAACGGGTATAGGTGTGACCAACGTAATTTCCTTCTTCGATGGATTGTCTTTGGCCAGCTGGGGTTCTTTGCGAAACGGTTTCTGAGAAGAAGGTCATGAACTGAGACACACCGGTTCTCTCAAAGAAAGAGAACTGGCTCAAGTCACGAGCAGAGCTTAACTCCAACGCCTTGTCTCCTGAGGTTCTGAGGATACCAATGTAGTAGATCTTCATGATGTTTGATGAGAATTTGTTAAGCGAGGAACTGTTTTGTTTGGCAATCTAGAGGTTGAGAAGGCGGTGCAAGGTTAGGGCGGAGCTAACAACGGTAGCGAGCCGTGCGTCCTCGAGTTGCACCGAGGGTGCGAGTGATGGTGGAACTTTTTCCCTAACCTCTCCCTAAGCTCTCCTTAAAACTCCTTTCGCTCTCCCTACGCACCTCCCCTACGCACCTCCCCTACGCACCTCCCCTACATGCTTATCCCTAAGCTTTCTACTACTTAATGCCCCTTACCGAGGGGCTAGTTCGCAGTACCTGCACCAAGCTATCTCATGGAGTTTTAGAGGCTTGAACTCTAACGATTCTTTTGGTGTGATTCCGTAGGTTTCACTCAGTGAAATTTCGTACTAAATTCGAACTTTCAAGTGTCTTCATGAAACACTAGACAGGTTAGATCCTTTTTGTTGACACCAAATGCCACTGATACTACAACTATTGTGATGTCGTGTCAACAGGCTCGCTCACTTCCAGGATTTGTGGGTAAAGATCCCTTTTCAGGAAAGTTATCCCCACCTCTTCCTTGGTTCCCTTTACCAACATTTTTGCCCCAACAATAACGGAACTCGCAAGCAAGTTAATCCTTTCTGTGGTGCCTCTAGGGATTTGGAACATAATCTGGTATCTCCGTTTGAGGTCATTCCCGCTACCAAATTCCAAAATTGCAACAATTTTCGCGATAAGAGCGCAACTACAGGACAATAATACTTCATAATAGGGTCATGTACAGTGGAGCATGTTGTAATGACGTTCCCTTTTCTTCAAATTGAGATGTCAACTTCCGTTTCAACTCCGACTTCGATCGCTTGTTTAGCTGAACCCTAGCACAATTAGAGTGAACGTTCATTCTTTGGTATCGTCATAATCGACAGCATTGCGCCGATTGGCGCAACTCATAAAATCAATTTTCTACACAAAAAATAAGCCGGTGTACAAAGGTGGATGGCTTTAATTCACCAGTGGTGACCTCAGCTTTAAGTGTAGGAGAATGGCTGTTTTGCTTGCTAATACTATCAAATTTATGGATCTCTTCCAGGACATTCCAAATGGGTTCTAGGGATTACTCCCCGTTTAAATCTCCCTGTATTCGGAAGCTTGGAAGGAATCTCGCCTTCAATTCCACTAGCACCACAACATTTGTATAGGCTACCACGAATTTTCCTACCGCGCACTTTCGCTACCATTCTAGTGGCTCCGCAAACTAGCACTGGCACTAGCATCAGGGTCATCATAACCATACCCATAACAACATTCATTTGACGACACCACAACTTCACAATTATGCACTAGATTCTGACCGGAGAATAGTTCATTTGCTCACATCCTGCCAAATTGGTGGTATACCTTAACAACCACTGTTCAAGCATAGCCTTGTGCCACTGAATTTCCTGATCGGCCTCGACACGTCCTCGTCTGTTATCACCGTCTGACCCTTCATCTTTGACGTCTGTCTTGCAAGGCACTTTCGGTACACCAAAATGGATGCCACTGCACGTCCGTTGGGTTACACGTCGGGTTCCAACACACTACATTCTCCCACCCTAGTTAACACAGCTACAATCGCAGCCCTGGTGGCTCTGACTCCTATTCCTACACTCAAGGTCGTAATTCTAGGCGACTCCGGAGTGGGCAAAACATGTCTTCGATCTCAATTCGTTCATCACATCTTTACCAATGCATACAAGGCCACTATTGGTGGAGATTATTTGACTACCTCCGTCCAGATACCGTCCGAAAATATAGACCACGGACCTACCAAAGTCAACCTACAAATATGGGACACAGCAGGTCAAGAACGCTTCAACTCCATTTCCCAGGCATTTTATCGGGGAACAGACGTATGCGTTCTTGTTTATGATATAACAAACTATGAATCGGTATTGAGCATACGGGATTGGTTCCGTCGCTTCATGGAACATTGTCATGTGGAACAGCCTGGGGTGCTTTTAGTGGGCAACAAAATAGACCGAGCCTCAGAACGTTGTGTGGATTTAGAAGAAATACGAGACATACTTACATCAGTTACCGGTGTGAACGTGGATAATTACGTAGAAGATTGGACCCAAGATCTTCGAGAAGTCTCATCAAAAAGGCTCGATTTAGTTCGAGACCTATTCATAAGAGTGGCCCAGGTAGGAGTCAACTCCAACGAAACCAAACCTCAAGCCCCTCGCCGCATCCAAGGGTTTGATATAGATGTTGCAGCCCCAGTCCTGTCTTCAGGATGTGCATGTTGACTACTTCAGTTGCTAATTAATGACTAATTTTTCATGTTCTATGTACAAGATCTAGTTTTCGGCGCCGGAAGTGGCAGTGTTGTTGGACTCAGTGGAGGCGGCCTTGGTGTCGACCAATTCTTCTTGCTCCTCATCCTCATACAATTCTTCCTTGTAGTGCTCTGGGTACTTTCTGAAACAAGATCTCATGTTTTCAAACTTCTTGATACAGTCAATACCCTTTGGTTCACTTTCGGAGTATACAAAACAAGCAAAGGCCTCTTTGAATTCTTCACCGCATGGTCCATGGGCCATTCCTCCGAGACATGGACAGTCCCAGTTGATTTCACCAGTTTCTGGGTTGTAAGCAGCTTCCTGATGACCTTCTTTTTCAGAAACTGCCTCGGTAACGTCCTTAGATTCAGCATCCTCCTTGGACTCTTCCTTTGGTTCTTCGTCAGACTTTTCCTCGGAATAAGTCTTAGATTCCTCTTGTGCCTCTTCTTGATGTTCTTGATGTTCTTGTTCTGATTGTTCAACTACTGGTTCTTCTTCCTTCTCTTCTTTTTCTTCCTCTTGCTCCTCTTCTTCTTCCTCTTCCTCTTCCTCTTGTTCGTCTTCTGTAACTCTGTTCAATCTAGCTGGGGCGATGAACTTTGGCAACTCTTCAACTTCGGCTGGTTTTTTCACCAAGAAGGCAATCAAAGAAACTGGCACAACACCAGCAGCAAAAAGAAGATTTCTATTGAAATTTTTCAGTCTGTTGGCTCCACCATTGCTGAATGAACGGCGTCCAAGTCTCTGTGCCTGACGAGAAGCTCCTGATCTCAAGATTCTATACATGTTTTAGGAATGATGCAGTTGATAGTGAAATTTTCCTTTAGTAAGCATTGGATAGAATTTTTCATCTGTATGCAGGATGATAAGATATCATTGAAGTTCTAGAATGACTAATTTAATTTAGCAAACCTCGATTTTAGAGGTCTCTAACTCCAGGATTATGTTGCCATGAAATGTAGTCTTTCGCTTTAACGCTCGTAAGATTTTAGCAGTTTATTATACGTGTTCTCTTTCAAGTCTCAATTATAAATTAGAACGAACTCTCAAGAATAGCTCATATTATTTACTGTATATTATCTGACAAGGAATAATAAAAGGCTTCATTTGCTTCTATTGTAGAACATCATAGACCAGCATAAGTAAGTTGTTGTACTTTTGGGAACATTTTCAAATAATAACTTGGACAAATTAAAGCCTCTTCTCAACGATCTCATCCCAGATGCAATTGTAGAATGATACCTAAACTTTTCTGTTCAATGATAGTACTATTTAACTGATATCACTGTTGATTAAGTTAACCTTTGAACAAGAATTTGAATGTGAATGTGAATGTGAATGTGACTTGGTGAAAATCGACAATCAATTTCTCAGTTAAAGACAATAGAAATATTGTGATTTTTATGACGTTAATATACATAATTTTGTCTTCTTGTCTGGATCATTGATTATCCAAAACCTACTACAAGCTATTCATAATTCATCTCTTAATATATACAATAATTTAGTGCTTTGATGAAAGTACTTTGTGGTCTTCTTATTATGTCTTTCATTACCTGAGATTTAATTTCACTTCCCCTGGTCCTTAATCGTAGCTCCAACAAAATCATTACTGTATTGACCTGACATCTTTGGACAAATCTCTCAAATCTTTGAAATCATCGATAATCACCTCCTCGGTGGGCTCCTCAAAGGTGCTGGCAAGACCGATTGAGCCGAGAACAACAAGAATAGAAAACACTCCGACCTTTCTCATATACTTGATGGTGATCTCAGATTCCTTGGTTTTTTCATCTCCAATCTTCTTCAAAAGCTCGTTGGCATTCTTGAGTTTCTCCCCTACTGAATAAGATCTTCTCGGTATGTTTGAATGGGCCAATACACCGTTGCGGATCAACAACCGTGTTCTACTCAACATGTTGGGGTGTAAAGTGTAAAAATACTTCAACATAAGAATTTTCTCACGTGATGAGAGTCCCTATTTGATCAAGAGACACTGGTGTATATTCACCTTCTTGACTCTTGGAAATCCAGAGGACATCCTGGTCTATGTAAGACCAGAGTTTCAAGTGTAAGATTTGGATTCTGTATAGTGGTTGTCCCAAAATCACATGGAATTCGTTGGTTGAAGAGAATAAATACCCATTCGTCGAACAATAAGAGGAAACAACATCTTTAAATGTAGTAACAAGTTTGAAAGAAGGAATACCTTCCACATTGAATTGCTGTGAATTTGTCTCGTATCCTCTTCCGATTGCCCGTTTGATCTTTCTCAAATCAAGAATGGTTTCATCATCGAAAGAAGGTAACGTAGGTGCCTGAGCAGTTTCTAGGTAGTAAAGTGCAGCATTAAAATACCAAAGAATTATTTTCAATATGTTCTCTTCTAAAATTTCTGCTGTGCTCCAAATGGAATACCATTTAGAGAGCATTTCGAATACGATTTTTGGGTTGGTCGTCGTCAAATTTATCAACTGGTGCAACCACGGATTGAAAATCTGAAACTGCAAGATAAACTTAACATCCAGAGCTTCAAGTATACCACATTTGAAAATGACAATTGCCTTAAGCAATTTCTTTTCATCTCCATATTTGACGTTTCCAAGGTACGATATGAGTGAGTTTCTCAATTCTAATTTGAGCTCCACGAGGTACTCATCACCAAGATACTCATCAAATACTTTAAACCACACTTCTTTGACTCTATCAAGTTCTCTGTAAGCATCATCGGTGTCATTACTCCAGATGGATCCAGCCTCTGAAGAACTAAAATACTTGGTATATTTATTGAAAATCAAGTGTAGCATGGGTTTGAACTCCAATGCATCAGTTGGACTCAAGAGGAGAATAAATTCAATTAACACAGTAGGCGATATTGGAGTTGCGAGTCCAGGTGACCACTTTTCGATGAAACTTGTAAAGAACGGTTTTAGAACTTCTCTGGTAAGTTTTATTTGTAATGAAATTTCATTATTTACAAATATGGGTAAACTCATCCACGTATCTAAAAGGTGTAAAACAGCCATAAAGCTTGTTTCTGTTACATTATCACCATTTAATGACTCCAGTACTTTATTTGAAAAATGTGGGTATAACAATGCATCAAACATATCCATTTTTCTGGAATTGGAGGATGCAACTTCACGATAAATTAATGACCAAGATGTTAAGGTTTTCACTGGTTTCGAATTCTCTTGGCAAAATGTTTCCATATCTGACTGAAACAATAAGGCCGTGGTATCTTTTAAACATGAGACAAATATCTCTTGAACTTGAGGATATTCTTTAAATACAACCAATTTTGAAATTAACATAGAACACTGTTCAATTAATTCGTCGAGTTCTGTAGCATTTATTGCTCCAAGTTCAAGGATTTCCGAAATCTTGAGTGTAGTTTCCAATTGGTTCGATACTTTGTTGACTTCATTGTCTAATGATTCTAACTGATATTTGTTGTACTTTTCCTGTGAATCAATTTCTGCCCAATCATGACTAATTTTTGATAATTTATGAAATGCATCTTTAAGTTCTTCACTGTTTGTTATGCTATCATCTGAAAGTTTTTTATAGTACATCGGCACTTCTATACCACTGGATTCCAATTGATTTATAATCCCATATAATGTTATCTTTGGTTCCTCTTCTTCGTTTTCGCTGGAATCAATTTCTATTTTATCCTCTGGTTTCTTGGTACTAACAGCACCTACACCAAGACCTTTGGGGAGCAAGGTGGTTTGTATAGGATCTACTATACCTTTGTTATTTACTCCTAAGCCTTTACCTTCTTGGTACCCCATTTTCATCATCAATTTGGCTCCTATTCCGTACTTTTGGATGTTTCTGGAGCTTGAAGGAGCCAACCAATCATTCTGGGCCGAAAATGTTGAGTTATTAAACATTGAACTCCCATTTTTATTATTCAGGGGTGATTCTTGCAAATTTTCATTCTCTTCCCTTTCTTCCTGCCGATACTCGTCCTCATCATATTCATTTAAGTCTTCATAGTCATTATGTAGAGCCGCCATTCTCATGCTTTCCATTTTGGGCCTCTCATTTGAACGATTGATTTTCACTTTTTCAGTTCCATTATCGCAACTTGACGAATCTCCTGTCTTCTTAAAGGAAATACCGCCTCCATATGCCATTCTAAGTTTATTATTATGATTAAGCTATACATGCAAGTGGTACTTTTAAGTGCGATAAAATTGATTATGTAATGAAACGCATCTGCCTGCGATGAGTATGGGGTAATGAAGTTATCATTTTCCTTTCATTAAAGAAATCAAATTGATGAGTTGATTTTCTGAAGAGTTAGATTCGTTCTGAATATCCTCCAACCCTTCTGTGATAATCTCAACAATAGTTGGTTGGCCATTTTCACCTGGAAGCCCCAATTCTTGAGGAATGAACTCACCATACTTATCTAACCAATCTTTGCGTCTTTGGGTTTCCTCAAGTTGCATTTGATTCAATGTCTCATTAAAGAATTCTGTCAATCGAGACAAAAACTTTCGTGGATAAACATACTTCTCGTAGTGTAATTCTGATAAGTATTGTGCTTGGTAAACATTCAAAAATTGAGTATAATGATATGTCAACTCAGAAACAGCTTCTATATTCTGCTGCTTAGGGAGAATTTCGCGGCAGGAATCGCAAAGAATCATGAATTTGGGGATGTTCTTACACTTGAGATTACGAAAAACAGAAATTTGGGACTTTGCTTGATCTATGATATGATTCAATGATGGAATGTAAGAGTTTATTAATTTCTTGGCTCTCACTTCATTATTAAATACAATATCACATACTGTGTGTAATTCTTTGAGGACATCTGGTAATTCCAAAGCATCGTTTTTCAATCCAAGTAAGAAATCCAGTGAAGGATCCCAAGAGGAAATGCTAAGACCCTTTGTACATTGGTCGTAATGATTGGTCATCATCTCTAACAAAGATACAAGCTCGTTCTCCAAAGCTGCATTCTCTTTTAAGACAGTTCCTATAACGTTATGATTTTCGAAGTTGGTTCCCCCATTCAATGCTGAAAGATCAATTCCTAACGGCATCATTCTTTCATGTTCCTTGATCACCACAAGCATATGTTTGGTCACCTGTTTATACTGATTAGTCACGTTGCTGACCAATTCTTCCCGAATCAATTGAAGTACTTTATGTGAATTCCTTTCAGAAATGGCAATTTCTGCTCTTAGTTTTTTAATTGAATCATCTGATACAAATGATTTCAAATTTCTGGTCGCTTCTGAATCCTTCAGGGGAGCTAGTACAAACCAAGGCACATCCGTCTGCTCTAGTTTGTCTAACACACGGTCAAACCGCTTCATCACTGGCTCTACCTCACCCGCCCAATGCTTATCCTGCTCAATTAACCGAGAAACCAAGTCTCTTAGCCGTGCTATCACTTTTCCGAGAGCCTCATGTTGCTTCTTCATGCTTTCGATTGTTATGGAACACCGGTTGTATAATGATGGTAGCCGAACTGTGAAACTTGTATTCATCCCCCGAAGTTGAACTCCTGCTGCAGAGCACATTGACTCCGCTATTTGAAGCGTGTTTTTTGCCTGTCTGGCCCACTCATTGACCTCCTCTTGACTCACACTCATTACGATTAACACTCAGGTCACACCCCAACTTTCTGATTAGGTATAACCTATCGATGTGATTACTATCTGACTATATCAAATAGAATACTCCACAAAAAAATTGATAAATATGAGGTCTAGAGATAAGAAGTAGATACTAATGAGTGTATTTTCCGCACTATTCACTATTGTTTGTAGCTATGGAGGCAAGGAGTGCATGTGTCAGATTAAGGTTGTACAATGTGTCTGTATACAGGTCTATGATAATGTCGCAGAGGAGTGAACAAAAACACTTAGACATATTTATCACCGGTTCCTATCACTAGATCAAACGATGAGCGGAGCTGAAGCCATTAAGTCGCTTCATGCAGCCACTATTTCTGGTGCGCCAATAAAGCTCTTCAAAATCCCCGAAGTCGAGACAACTTCCATAAAGGAGGCCACATTAGTGAAATTTGGAGATTCGACGATGTACGACCTTGACAGTATCACCAACTTTTTCAATGAAGATCAAGCTCAGCCTCTCAGAGCTGTCGTCTTTTGTTGGCTCCATGATAAATCTTCTATTGTGGATTACAAAAATGAGTGTTTGGAATATGGTATTGCTGATTTCAAATTCTTGGTGAGAACCGAATTGACCACCTGGTTGACTGGTAACTCGGACTCTTGTGCCTTCGTTAAGGATGCTGATACATTTGAACCAGCTGCTTCTGAACAAAATATGGACGTGGATGTTGCTAAGAACACTACTGCTTCTACCAGTAATGGCAAAAAGCACAAGCTCGAAGACCCAAAGATAGACAGAATTAATGGCTACGAACGTGAATCTATAGACCATAATGCAGCTTTACGCGGAACAAAGAATATAGATTTCGGTTATCTAGTTTCGGATGCAAAGAGATTCATGTCTCAACTTAAAAAAACAAAACAAGCACCAACTTCAAGCAACAACAAGTCACTGGTAGTCAAGAAACAACCTATTCTCATTTTATCGCCTGCAACTACTTCATTAATTTCTTTGGGTAATATTAAAGAGTTTCTAGAAGAAGGTAGATTCACAGAACCAAACCCATCCAATAAGCCCAACGGTGGTTTGGTAACAGTCAATCATAAATCAGATAGGCTTGTTTCATCTGCCCAGCAAATCATGGTGGTAGACAACGTGGAAATGTTCACTAAGCCAGAATACTGGGACAGAGTTATTGGTATCTTTACCACCGGTCAAACTTGGCAATTCGCTAAATATAAATACTCTAAACCAGAGCTTTTGTTCCAGAAGTATGCTGGTTTTTATGTTAGCTACCAAGGTGACCCAGTGCCATCAAAAATCAAAGAATGGAATATCTCGGAAATCAAGGTTGATCGTGGTGAAAAACGTTTTAGAGATAAAATGATCGTAAAAGACTTCTGGGCTGAAATCGACAAAATTTTGATCAACAGAGGTTACGGTAAGTAATGGAAATAATATTTGGTGTGAGTGTTTAAAAATTTACCAAAGAATATTCATCACAATTTTTTCCTTTTCGTATTTTCATCTTCATACGAAAATAAGTCGAATTAGTATACCGGTGACAACAGTTCTTGATTGGAATGTTTTATCCCGTGAACCGAATTTGGACAGAAAACATAGAATGCAGTATAATGTAATATAGTCAAACAAAAATGTAATTTAGTAGATCATGTAATTTCAAAGCTGTCGTTGCTTTCACAAAAATGTTACTGATTTCAGCGTTAAAGGTTCTTAAATAAAGCAATTAATTAATATATATGCTATGTACAAGTTACTAACATTTTTCCTATTTGAAAGATCTTTCCAATTCAATGAATTTTTTGTAAATCTCTCGACTGGTCATGTTGGAAATCTTTCGATTATCTCTGCTTCTAATGGCAACCGTTCCTTGGTCGATATCTTTGTCACCAAGCATCAAAATGTATGAATAACCCTTTTGAATAGATTCTTTGATACGATTTCCAACTGTTTCATTCCTCTTATCAATATCCACGTAGAAATTATAGCCGGTTATTGGTGAAATTTCTTCTTCGTGATTGAGAATATCACCGCTCAATTCTTTTTGCAATGCTTCTGCTTTTTCGACGTGTGTTTCATTCACTGGGATGATGACTGCTTGTCTTGGATTAATCCAGAATGGCCACTTTCCTTGGTAGTGATCCAAAAGTATGGCGAAGAAACGTTCTAATGAGCCAAATACTGCTCTATGGATTAAAATTGGTTGATTATCACGGTTTCCCTCCTCATTGACATACTTCAAGTCGAAACGAGATGGAAGTTGAAAGTCCAATTGAATGGTACCCACTTGATGTTTCTTTCCAAAAGCGTCAGTTAGCAATACATCAATCTTAGGCCCATAAAAGGCACCATCCCCTTCACGAACTTTCCATGAATCTTCACCAGTAGTTCTGTCCAAAACTTGGGTCAATTGCAGTTCAGCTTCATCCCATGTTTTCATGTCACCAATAAATTTTTCTGGTCTCGTAGATAAGTGGAACTCGATTTCCTTATCATTAATCCCAAAAACTCCATAAGTGTTCTTGATCAATTTGATGGTATTCGAAATCTCTTGCTCGATCTGTCCCAAATGACAAAAGATATGACCATCGTCTTGATGGAAGCGTCTCACTCTTGTAAGTCCAGAAAGTGCTCCACTGGCTTCATTACGATGGAGAGAAGAAAAATCGGAGTATCTAATGGGTAACTCGTTGTAAGAGCGGTCAAACTTGGCATAGATCAAGCAATGACCGGGACAGTTCATTGGTTTGAGACCGTAAATTTCATCTTCTGCTTGATCATGAGTATGAGACTCATCGCTGCAATTGTGCAAGTTGTGGGCTTCATCGTGCTCTTCTCTGGAGACGTTACCCAGGACCTTGAACATATCTTCACTGTAGTTTTCCCAATGGCCTGATTGTTTCCATAACTTGTTCTTGTATATTAATGGTGTGATTACTTCTTGAAATCCATACTTAGTCTGCTGGTTCTTCATAAACTGAACCAATTTATTGAAGATTCTGGTTCCATGTGGAAGAAAGAAGATAGATCCTGGGGTGAGTGGATCAGTGGTGTATAATAATTGCTTGTTGGAGATCACATGGCTCGCTTGAGTAGAAGATACAACTGGATCCTTAGATACTTCTTTGGTTAGGTATCTGGCAAGCGGTATTGGCCGTATCCTTGGTGGTCTAACAAACATTGAATGAAAAATTGAGATAAATTATGAAAAATATGGGCTGCGAAATATTGAGGATTTCTAGGATAAATTACAAGATCCATAATTCCATTAAAAAGCTATGAAATCATTAAAACGTGATTTTCATGACTGAACCTAATAGATTTTATACTTCTCTAACAAATTTTGTGTTGCTGTTTCTCAACTTTCGCTCTACAGTATTTCCTTACTTAATCTTAGTATTAGTCGTGATTTCGAGATAGTATACCTAATTATGCTGTAAACCGGTACCTAGAACAAGAAAATTGCTATATTTAACGTACTCACTTATTCTTTGATGATTTTGATGAGCTGCAACGACTAATGATATACCTTAACTTGGTATTCTTGACCAAGTTTTTGGAAGATACCATATTACTATCTCCTTAGGGTGACATACTTCTTTGAAGTATCTAATTTGTAAAGGAATAAACAGCGGCCCTGAAAATTCGTTGAGTTACCTGTTTTGGTTTCATTTGGTATGATGTGGGACTATTTCTGTTGTGTTTGGAAATTTTCCACAAGGACGCAAAACGATGCACACAAAATATATGAAATTTATATCACACTCCTTATTTATCTTTGAATGAAACATTATTGTATCTGTCACCCATATAATTATGCTTCTGACCGTATTTCAGGGGTCAGAGCGATGGAGTGCAGCTTCTCTTCCTTAACCTCTGTAGCCTTCGCGTGCCCATATCCGGTGTACTTCACCTTGAAACCACTGAAAGTCTTCAACTGAAGAGGTTTCTTAACCCACTTCTTACAGGGCTTTCCCGACTTGTCCAAATTGTAGGAATTCAGAATGTTGTTCATAGTCAAACCAGAAGTTGAAGATTCCTTTAACCCCGAATTGATCTTGAAACTGCTGATTCCATCTGGGTTTCCAGAGTTTGCTCCGTTCTTTCCCTTGAAATTGGCTGCCTTGTTCCGTACCACAGTATCTGGTGTTGGTGACGATCCTGCCTTTCCTGCTTTTCCCTTGAGTTTAGCTGTTGCCAGAGACTTCAGTTTTGTTTTAGGTGCATGGAATTCCGGGAGTGTTTTGAGAAATGACAGTGGGGCCTTGATGGTGGCCCAATAACGCTTTGGTGTTCCCATGTTCCGATATTCCGATGATTGGAGGGTTTCAACTAACTGTTCAAACCAACTAATTGAAGTTACTCACTACACGTGAATAATTTTCACGTGTAAATATAGAGTGGCTTCTTTAGGGATTCAATTGATATACACTAAAACCCATCCAAAACTTCATTCCACATCGACCAATGGCACAACTTGAGGAAGCCAATGTACAACGTCGCCCATTTATTCGTGGACGACTTCCCTCTCGGCTCGATGAATTCGCTAAGGACATAAAGTTGGATATTCGTGCACACCAAAGAACCTATGAAGGGGCGTATACGAGAAGTGCCATAGGGTGCCTTTCATTTTCAATCGTTATCATCAAGTTATTTTCCAAGGAATTCCTTCCTGTTGGAGTAGTATATACAGTTTACGGGAGCCTTCTTTACTTCATTGGAGTGTACAAGGCGTCCACGGTGGACGTTTTCTATAATCCGGATAACCACATGGAAATCTTCAAGACCTCGGGAAACACGGTGGTTTTATTGACATTGGTCAGTCTAGCCAGTTACATCACATTGTTGGTGTTGATTTTGCGAATGTGATCAGGCCAAGATTCCTAGACCGATCACCAAAACTTGGAACAAGAGCTGGATCGACCAAAAGCCCACCTTCTTCATGCGGAACAAACGGGCCTCTTCATTGGCAACGTAGTCAACGAAATTGTCGTACACTTCCTCGGAAATGTCATCCATCAACAACGAGTCATACACTGTCCACGATCCACTAAAGTCCTCTATGTTCTTGACAATTCTATTTTTGATTTCAATGAAGGTATTCTTTGAGTTGATGTATGCCACAATCGGCCTGATCAACGCATAATTGATGTAACTCAACTCTGGGGCTTGGAATGGGACCATGGCACGCACATTATTTAGCCTGATCGTCAAGTCCAACACGAAATATTTCAGAATATCGTTATAATCGTTGGAAGTGAGACGCATATGTTGATCGGGATTCTTGGGTTTGGTCACTTCGGGGTTTTTATATCTGGTAGCCTCTTTCTTGATTGATTCAGCAATGATGTTGACGATTTCTGTCACGGTAAATTCATTATTTTCCTGTGGCACCATCACATCACCAATCATATCCACTTGACCAGATGTGATCCAACCAAATGGTCCTTCAAGCCCGGTGTTGAGATGGTCGATATTCAACGAATCGACCCGCAAACGAGTAATTCTCTTCCATTCCGCCTGTCCAATGCTGCTGTTACCATAATCATCAAGTCTTTGCTTCTTGTGAATAGTAAATAAGGAGTTATCATACGATCCACTGACATTATTAGCATTCAAAAAATCGTAGAATAGCCAGTGTTGCCTTAACTGTGATAATTCACAGTTGTAGATAGCAACATCGAATGGTCTGAAGTCACTGGGTTGGAGTAGCTTGAATAATACATCCTCCATTCTAAAATCATCAAATTCAAAGTCACCTGGTTTATGAATATTTTTATAGTTTGTTGCATTATCATTAGGATCCCATTTCACATGAGTTCTATCCACTACTCCTCTCATACCTTTGATTTCCATACTACTAATCATACCTGTTCCGTTGACCCACTTGCTGAATGAAAGAGAGATATTGACTTCTTCCATTGTCAAGTCATATTGAGTGTAGTTTCCATCATCTTCTATAATGTCATTGGTGGCATGTTTAGGGATCATCGCTTCCTCATAAGCCTCGGCTTGAGAACCTTTGGTGAACTTTTTTTTTGATCTGGGTCTTCTGCTAACGAAACATTTTCTGAAACTAATCTTTCCATCAGACCACCCAGGCACTATAGCATTTTCGAATGTGACTTCCAAGTTGGTGTTTTTGGTGATGAATTCTCCAAGCTTTCTGGCAACAAATTCTTGCGCAAAAACCGTGTTTGCAGTAAATATCACCAATGAAAAGAACGTGGTGGTGGCCAAAAAGAATAGAAGAGCATTTCCCATCACCAACCATGAAAAAAATGCAGAGTAATCATCGGTGTTGAACGGCCTGTTTGATCTTTTGATGAGCCACTTGAATCGAATTTGGAGTCGGGAAAAGAAGCTGTTGGCCTTCGAAAGAAGCTGCTCTTTAGTTATCCGTTCTTTGTGTATCAAGTCTTTTGGAGGGGACTCGGAAGCCTTGGCAACCTCATTGGTACTTTTCTGTTGTTGCTGTTGGTCCTCCGATGATTTTTGGGTGTAGTGTCTCACAATTACCAGGGGCGAGACTGTGGCACCCCCCGGTATTGTCAAGAACTTGAAAGGTATTCTGGTCAATGTAGTAATGTGACGAGAGGTTTCGTAGTTCATGACGATATTATGTGCTGTCAGTGGCCATCGGGGCCGCAATTGCTCGAAAACAGTTGGAGACTTCATGGATCTTGATATTGGTGGGCGAATCTGGGGTAAGAACCGAAAGCATCCTGCGAACGATTTGAAGGCACTCATGCCGAGAATAACGGTGCAATTCAATGGAAAGAGGTGCCCGTGTTGAAAGGCGCTGGTTTGAGAACGCCACGAGACGGTTTAGGACGCTTACTGGTTTCTACTGTAGCAATTGCTTAATTTTTGAACTGTGATGCCAGACCTGCACACAGATAGGGTGGTGCAGAATATAGGAGAGGCATTTGATGGAATCAACATTACAAAGTTAGAATAAGTTGTGGGGACTAAGAATACCAGATCTTTTCTATCAAGCTGGAGAATCGACAACTAGTTGTGTTATGACTAAATGGGAACCTATTGAGCCGATATATCGGTTAAGGTTAAGATGCAGGATAGGGTGTTTAATGCATTAGGCTTGATTAGGAAATTAAGGTTTCGGAAAATTATAGATTTTTCGTAATTTTCACAATTATGAGTAAAACTACACTGAGCCTTACATTACATGGTGGTAACGTTCCTATTTGGACCCTATGATGTGTGTAGTAGATGCCCGGAACTGTCACTGCCTCCTTCTGATTGGGGCTAAAAATAACCTTGTGACTCTGTCCATACAGTGCCTGTAGGGGATTGTTGGAGTCATTTCTAAGCCGTCCTGGTTACTACCAGGTGGCCATGGGGCCCAAATGGGGGCAAATGGGGTTTTCCGCGCCTATGGCTTGGAAGATGCGGGCATTTTCCATATCAGTTGTAAGGTCGTGTTCGTTTCACTACAGGACAAGTTGGAGTTTCACTGATAAAGAAAATGAGTCAGGAACATTCTGAGGATATAAGTATAGTGTAAGATACTAGGAAATCCAGTCAATTAAACTTTGTTGATCTCTTTAAAACACCAAAGACCGCGTGTACTACTACTCCAATTGGCCCCATTCATATATTGGACCCAATTGAACCCTACCACTTAAACGCAGTTTATCTACAACATACACCACTCATCAATCATATCAGTATGGGCAATCAGAACTCTAAAATTGAGAAACCTTCTGAAAGTAACTTAGAGGTGCCGTTTGGTAAAGAGTTTAGAAAGAAGTACTTTTCCAGCATCGATTCTGATGTCACTCCAGTCAACCACGGGTCTTATGGAGTTGCTCCTGATGTCATTCTCCAGAAGTACGCAGAAGCCACTCTAGCCGTAGCTTCATATCCAGATCGGTACGTTCTTACACAACAGAGGGACGACTATTTGGTTGCCGTCAAGGCAGCAGCAGATGTGTTGAACGCAGATTACCGCAACTTGGGTATTGTCGACAATGCAACTACTGCGGTTAACACCTTCTTGCGGAGCTATCCTTTTAAAAAGGGCGACCGTATATCCTACCTTAGCACCATCTACGGCAGTTGTAACAACACTCTCAAGTTTTTGGTGAAACGCTTGGGGGTAGAGCTCGTGGAAATCCCAGTGGAATATCCCTCGGAAGACGACGAGCTTGTGGCCAAGTTCGTCGAGCTCTTTGAATCAGATAAGAAGCCAGTTCTTGCCATGTTTGATACTATCAGCTCCCAACCTGGTGTACGTGTTCCATTTGAAAAGTTAACCAAGGTTTGTAAGGACTATGGTGTTCTTTCGTTGATTGATGGAGCTCACTCCATAGGGTTGATCCCTATCGACTTGAAGGCTCTTCAGCCTGATTTCTACTGCTCAAACTTGCACAAGTGGCTCTATGTGCCAATCGGATGCAGCGTGATCTATGTGGATAAAAAGCATCACCGTGTGATTCACACCTTACCAATTAGTCACAGTTACGTGGACGAAGATATTGATCTTCCACCCGATGTGGAAGACACCACATTTGTGGACCGGTTCTTCTTTATTGGTACCAAGAGCTTTTCGAGCATTGCCACCGTTCCTCATGCTATCAAGTTCAGAAATGAAGTGTGTGGAGGTGAGCAGGCAATTTGGGATTATTGCCACAGTCTTGCGTTGGAGGTAGCCGAAACGGTTTCAAAAAAATGGGGAACATCATATCTAGCAAATAGTGACAACAGTTCCATCACCACCATGGTGAATGTGGAAATTCCAGCAAAATCATTAGGAATAGACCCTGAAATTATCCTTAATAATACCGAAAAGGTGTTGCAATTTTTATTGCCCAAATTCCTCAAAGAATACAAAACCTATTCTCCAGCTATTGTCCACAATGGTATACTTTATTGTCGGTTTTCGTGTCAAACTTATAACCAGCTCAGTGATTATGAGTACGCCAGTGATCAAGTCATAAAGGCTTACACCGCGTTGGCTCAAACGGACCTTTACAAAAGCCTCAAGAGCAAGTCTAAATAGATGCCATTAAACAGAGATTTGCGTTTTTTCCAACATAATTGGCTGTTTTTATGTGCAATTATGTTAGACAATGCGGTGAAAGTTTATTTACAAATATGCAAACTAAAAAATATTGATATATCAAAAAAAGGTAATTAATTATGTAGCGAAGTAAAAGCTGTATGTAGAAATAAGATGTCGTTATGAAGAAAGGCCACAGACCGGGCTTAGTAACCACACTGGTTGTAGTATTGTCTGGAGTCTAAAGGTTGAGGGAAAATGCTGTTGTCAGTCAATCTTTGGAAATCCCATTCGATAGCATTTTCGGTCTTCCAGTTCCAGAAAATCCAACCACCAGTTTGCTCAAAAGCATCTAATTGGGCTTCGATATACTTTCTAACATTTTTTTTGTAAGAATCTGGCCAGTTTTGGAATTCTGTGTATGGGTCACAGGAGCCGAAACGAGGAGAGTTGTCGAAGTCACCGGACCAACGAGCACCACGGCCAACACCATTCAACCAGAGGGCACAATCGGTCAATGCAGCAGAGAATTCACCAGTGACAGTCCAATGGTCCTCCTTCAAGTGGTCGACACCCCAGGAGCATGCAACCTTGATGTGTTGGTTGATATCCCAAGAGAGTTGGTCTGGGCTGAACACCTGGTAGTGGTGGTGGTCGATGACAACACTCCAGTAACCTTCATTGACAGGTGCAAACCCGTTCCAGTAGGTACCTTGTTGGAACGCATCGTGAAGAATGACGGGGGTGACGGAACCGGTATCTCTCAAGTTGTGGTAAGCTTGCAAGTAGAAGTTCTTGATTTGTTGGATGTCCAAGGCTGGACCCAAAGGTTCGTTAACCAACTCGATACCAATCACGAGGTCGGAGTAGATACCGTTACCGTACTTTTGAAAAATGGTTTCCAAAACATCCAAGGTGAACTTGACGTTGTTGCCTTGTTGCCAGTTGTAGACATCCCGCAAACCCGAGTTGTCGAAACCGTTTTGCGAGCCTGGTACACCGTGCAAGTCGATCCATGCCTTAAGGTTGTGTTTGCGACACCATTCCAAAGCCTGGTCCAAGTATTCTACTTGGCCTTGGACGTAGGGGTCGTCTTGTAGGAGATCAAAAGCCCAGTAACCGATGGGGATTCTGACGAGATTGAGGCCAAGGGAGGCGATTTGTTCGAAGTCCTTTTCGGTGTACCAGGAGCTCCAGTGGGCGTTCAAGCGGGATTTGGCCAATTCTTTGCCCAATTGTTTTGTGAAGTGGTATTCATCCACAGGGACGTTGGATTTGTCGAAGGTCTGGAACAACGAAGGGGTGATGTAGGGTTCCAACACGAACCAACCACCCAAGTTGACACCACGGACCTTGTTCTTTCCGTAGTCCCAGCCAGCACCTCTTTCGGTCAAGAGTTTGAGGTTGCCATTGGGGACCAATGGATTATTTGCAGCTGCCGGCATGGGGGCTGCGACTGCCACAGCAGCCAAGATGGTGGCATATATTATGTTGAAAAGCATGAAGAATGACGGATGGGGAGAAGTCGACACAGCACACACAGGGAAGGCGACGATTAAATACGATTGCGGATTTGTGGCAATGGAAATGTTATACTTGTAAACTGGGACCAGCGAGATGTGAAACACTTCAGAGAACAAGTGGTACAGCAGATGAAACGATCGTGCAGGAAAATTAATACCGATGGTAGTCTATGGGTGCAAAGACGACGCGGATAATGGGGAGACTGATATGGATATTGATTGAGATTGGGATTGTGATTGTTATGAGTTGGAGAGGCAGACCACGAGATGGGTGGTTTATGACAACGAACACACGAAACGAAAAACCCAAGCAAGTAAAACAACTAAACTAAATCAAACTAACGAAACCACCTGGTAGACTGACACGCAGCGATAGGAGAGGATGGAAGGGCGAAGGGCGAAGGGCGAAGGGCGAAGGGCGAGGGACGAGGTGAACGGAGATGAAGTGGGAGGAAGAACAATCCCGGACACCGCCCTTTATATATACCACGGTCTCGGTACCACCAGGGCCCGGTTACAACCCCCTTGTTTAGCTTTCAATGCAAGGAGGCCACACAGGGATGAAATTAACCAGATCCCAGCACCGCCAAAGGCCATGCAGGAGCCGGTGCATCACCGGCCTGCATGGGGACGATTGTTTACTGATTTATTATTAGGTTTAGATACCGAGTGCGATTTTTGGGGTGTCATCTAGGTTTGGGTTTGGGTTTGGGTTTGGGTTTGGGGTGATGCGGTGATGGGGGATTTTTGATATGGCGCTATGAGCAGTCAATATGGGGGGATTGACGAGGGGGAGGGGCTACGCTAATGGCAGGCATTAACGGCGGGCATTAATGGCGGTACTAATGGCCATGGGCATCGGGGGATGGGGTGGCTGCGGCTGGTGGGGCGTCTGGGGCTGGTGGGCTCCATGATACACGTTGGCTGTTTGGGTGTTTCTCCTGGTTAGGACAGCAACCACGAAGTGTGGTTGGTGGGTCGCAGGTCCATGCAAGAGGGTGGAAAATCGGCATTGTGCCACTTGCAAATAGCGTGCATGAGCCCCTGGCTGGCGGCCCGGGCTCGTATGCGAGAACATAGGCCCACAACCAGCGGAAACGCTGGCCAACCACCGCAAAACATGCGGCCATGTTGGCCGATTCCGAGCATGGACACCACAAACAGGAACAGTGCACATAGCGCACAAAATACACAGCACATAGTGAGCATAGTGAGCATAGTCACATAGTCACATAGTCACATAGTCACATAGTGAATGTAGAGCCGGGCCCCTGCTGCGGCGTGCATATTCTACGATGTTTGTTTACCTGGAGTGATGCGGGTGGTGCGTGGAAGGTGGTATTTTGACGCGGTCGGAAAAATCGCCCTGCGGTCATGACGTGGAAAACGGGGCTGACGCGCAGCTGGAAGAATGTGTGATATTGAGGTGGAACGGAGCTGGCTGGATGGTAGACAAAGACAGAGCCAGAGCAGCCAAAGCAGTCAAACAAGCCAAAGAATCCAAACAAGCAAAAGAATCCAAACAAGCCAGCAAGGTTGCGTGTGGGGAACTTGTGGAGACTACAGATGACCCCAACAACAGACGGACGCAGCGAAACATAGGACGATACATGAGCTGGTGGTGATTGTTGGAACAATACGCGTCGCACTAGGTTTTTCCGCGCTGTTAACCAGCGCAGCATCGCGGCGATCACGAGGCCCTCCCCACTGTGACAGGCCTCAGGCCTCTATTGGACACTATTGGCGATGGTGGGCCAACCACGCCCACTTCGCGTTGCGAGCCCGCGGCCGCGTTTCCTGTTGCGGAACGGGTGCCATAGTTGCCCTTATGGGCACTCAGAGATGAAATGGAATTCTGTGTGTGGAAAGGTGGTACACCAGTGAGGATTGGCGCAACGATAATAGAGCAAATGGGCAAATGAGCAAATGAGCAAATGAGCAAATGAGCAAATGAGCAAATGAGCAAATGAGCAAATGAACAAATGAGCAAATGAGAAAATGGCCAAACACCGCTGGCAGCTTCCGGCATTCTTTGGATTAGCAAGCCCGTTGGGCACAACGGTATTTCCCTTGTTTTCGCTGGTTTTGTAGTTTTCGCTGGTTTTGTTGTTTTCGCTATTTTTGCTGTTTCTGGTGTTCCTGGTACCCATCAGATAACCCTCCGCACCCAGCGATTCCTACAATTGGTGCAGTTGCATGGAAGCCAGTCAGTACCAGGCTTCAGGGGTATTAGCATGCACAGAAGGTAGTTGCAGCGTTGCGTGGGTTGGACTTAGGGCTGAAAAGTACCGCCATTTGACAATTTGGTCTGCGTTTTGGCCTGGCATTTGGTACCTTGGGCTTTATTTTTGGCACCATTTGTTTTGTTTTGTTTGGTGGTATTTGGGTGAATGCCAATTATAATTCGCATTGCGGTTGCCCCCACCAGTAGAATTACAAAACACTCCACCCAATGGGCCCAATGGAGTCGAAACTACGTCCTCCCACCACATCTTGCCAACCATGGAGGTGCTTGGTGCAATGGACACAAACAGTACCACGGAACTGTTTTGAACCACTGATTGTTATGCACCTTGCATTGCCATGGTTCCATTGGTTCTATGTGGAATTTGGAGCACCCAAACCTATGTTGGTGGGCCTTGTGTTCTTGTGACAACAAACAACTGCCTGCCAAGGGCTTGGTCGCCAGAGAGGTGGGGTGGTGACCTTGGCCCCTTCACTTGCAACCGGAGCCCTTGTACACTGGTGAAATTATCGAATCCACGAAGCGGACCAGGCGAAAGTTCGTCTATCGTGCCTTTTTTGAAACATCCCGGTTGTGTTTCACATCTCGGGGTTAGCAAAAAGTGCAATTCTTCCCTTCGGCTTGCTGAATTGTGATTTGTGGAAGAATCTACGCCCACATTGCTCACCCACTACCAGGAACGGATCATTTCGGCCAGATTCTCGTGGCTGCCTGTGGCTTATTCCATCTGGCCATTGGTGGCGTTTGATGGGTGTCTGAGCCCAATTGCTATTGTTCCATGGTGGATTTCACTATCGAACCGCCATCCATCATCATGCCTCATGCCAGCATTTTATCTCCAATGCATATGTCCTGGGCTGCGGTTTCATCAAGCGCAGTTGAATCTGCGCCCCAGCCTAATTTTCTAGATCGTGTCCATTGCTGGATGCTGCTACCCCTCCTCAGCCTGGTTCCCATTACCAAATTACCAAATTACCAAATTACCAAATTACCAAATTGCCTCATTCTTACTCCTATTGAGGGTAGGTGGAATTGGGGACCCGATGCGAGCCAGGGTGTGCGGTATTTCTGGCGCAACCACCACCACCCCACCACCCCTGCACCTCCAATAAAGAAGTATTTATCGGCCTTTTCAACGGCAGCACTATGTGAACGTATTGTGGAGCTCTTCAAGTTCGGTAGTTGTAGTGGCCTCAGGAGCGCATTGGCTCTCAGATTTCATGCCTAAGCTGGATGATGTCATAGCTGCACAAAGGTGCCTGATCTGTTCATGATGTAATTCATGGGCAATCGCAGGGTATCACAGGTTCACCATGGTGTTCTACGAAGCCTTCCACGTAGCGTTCCACGTAGCGTTCCACGATAGCAGCCAATTGCATCGTTTCAGCGTGTTTTGCTGTTTTTCCACTGATTGATGATACATTGAGAGGGTGTTAAGTGGACCAGTTCCGACCAGTCTCACCAGTCTCACCCACCACCGGAAATGGCCGCTGGTATGGCAATGATGTGCCATGCGCACCACCCCTAGCACCTGTTCCCCACCATTTGTGCTCGTCCATGTCAGGTGTGTCGCTAAGGTACCACCGGCGGCCGCTAATGGCCCCAATGGCCATGTTTGTGGGATTGGAGAGCGGTCACGTGCCACGCCCCCGGCGCCCCAATCCCGGTGCGGCCCCACCTTTCACTGTGGGCTGCGCATCGCAATGCGCTCCCCTTGCCTAAAACGGAAATGCGGATCTACAGCCTTGATCGGTGGCTACTGATAGATGTGCAACAACGTCAACCTGCGTCCCCCTACATCAGTAGATCCTCGAGGTATCCTGGCCTATTCCGCAGTGTAAGCTGTGGACTTTGTGATAAACGGTCCCTTCTGTTCCCTCTGTTCCCTCTGTTCCCTCTGTTCCCTCCGTTTCCTCCACTCCCCCTCCACTTCCTCCAAAATCTGCCCATGTCTCGGCAAACGTCATTCTGACCCAGCCACCATGTCAAGCAATACCCCACTCCCAATTGTTATAACTAGTAGTTCTGCCCCAATTCTACTCCCCCCAGCGCAACATACATCCATTTTCGCTAAAGTGTACACAGATTTGACAGTGAGGCTTGCACACGACTGCATCTTATCGCGCATTATCTCGCAAATGCCGTTAATACCTTGCCCAATTAGCCCCATCACCCAAATCGCTCAAATCGCTCAATTCGCCCAATTCGCCCGATCATGATGACGTATATAACCACCGGCAGACCCTAGCTTGCAACAGTAACTCCTCAGTTCATCACCCGATGGAAGAGCTAACAGTGAGTGCTATCCACACCAACGTGGAAATCAACGACCGCACCAACGAAGAGTATATTCCTGGTACCTGCAACATCTACTCCAACACCTTTTCCGGAAATGAAACCGATCCCACTCTGGGCCAGCCTCTCAAGCGTAAGGGCAACATCATCTTGATTCCTCAGCCCAGTGACTCCCCCAATGACCCTCTCAACTGGCTGTTCTGGCGGAAATTCGTCAATGTGGCCATTCTTGCCTTCATCACCGGTTTCACCGCTGCCACCTCCAACGACGCCGGAGCCACCCAGGACGCCCTCAATGAAAAATACGGCATCTCCTATGCCTCGATGAACACCGGTGCCGGGGTGCTTTTCGCAAGTATCGCCATCAGTTCGTTGGTTCTTACCCCCATGGCATCCATCTACGGCCGTAAAATCTCCTACTTCATCTGTATACTATTGGGATTGGTGGGGTCGATCTGGTTCGGCGTGGCCCGCAACACCTCCGACACCATCTGGTCCCAGATGTTTGTGGGAATCCTGGAAAGTTGTGCCGAAGCTCAGGTGCAACTTTCCTTGACCGATTTGAGCTACTTCCATTCCTTGGGTTCGGTGTTGACACTCTATATCTTGGCCACCTCGGTGGGTACCTACTTGGGCCCCTTGATTGCCGGGTTTATCGTGCAGTACGCCGGATTCCGCTGGGTGGGCTACATCGCCGTGATAATCTCCTTTGTGTTGCTCGTGGTCATCGTATTTGTGATGGACGAAACATACTTCGACAGATCCAAGTACAAACACTCGGTGATCAATTCCTATCCAAGTGACCAAGATTCCCACCAATCAGTGGAGAAGAACCACATCCGAGAAAAGTCACATCTGTCTGACACCGCATCCAACACCCCAGAAAAGGCCGAGGGTAAAGATTTGTCAACCTACATTACCGAAGGTGCCCACGAGCCAAGAAAGCCATACTGGCAAAGAGTTAAGCTTATCACCTTGGGCTCCAACGTTCGCGGAACTGGCTTCAAGCAATATTGCACCCAAGTAGTGAATTTGTTCAAGGTATTCACCTACCCTCCAGTCATCTTCAGTGGTCTTGTGTGGGGTATACAGGACGCTTTACTTACCTTCTACCTTACTGTTGAAGATGACAACTATTACGACCCTCCTTACAATTATAGCAACACCGGTGTTGCTCTTATGAACATTCCTACCTTGATTGGTGCGGTCATTGGATGTTTCTTTGCCGGTACCACCAGTGATTACTTTACCATCTGGATGGCTAAGCGTAATAATGGTGTTCAGGAGGCCGAAACTCGTTTGTGGTTTCTTATTCTTCCTGGTATAATCTCACCAATTGGTCTAGTATGTTTCGGGTTAGGGACCGATCGTCAGTGGCCATGGGGCGCCACCTACTTTGCCCTAGGTTTGGTCGGTTTCGGTTTCGGTTGTTCTGGTGATGTCAGTATGTCCTACTTGATGGACGCATACCCAGATATGGTCATCGAAATGATGTGTGGTGTTGCAGTGATAAATAACTCGATTGCATGTATCTTCACCTTTACCTGTTCTCCCTGGTTGGATGCAATGGGTATTACCAACACCTTGATCATTCTTGCTGTGATTGAGGCCGTGATCATGTTGTCATGTACCATCTTTATCTACTATGGTAAACGTATTAGAATATGGACCCGTCCACAGTACCTCAAGTTCTGTGAAGTCCGTGATAAGTCATAACCAAAGACCTAAAATAGTTAATATCAACCAGCAAATTAATTTGCAGTTTCCAGATCACTTGTAGCACGGTTTATGAAGGTTGTCACTACGGTCTTGCCCATGTACCGGCTCCGTAAACCTAGTCTGCCTATAATACCATCATTTGGGTGCAAAAATCGACATCACGTGATACACAACCCAAAAATTTATCGATGTATCCTGCATATAGACATCGGTATTTAATCACGCGACTAGGGCTCGTGCCCTCGATCACTGTGTCACCCTCTCGCACTAAAGGTGAAGAACTTTTCACTTACTCTTCACCATCTAAGAATAGTCTGCCTTAGCTTAAACCGATTATCTCTAGTGAAATGTCTGTCGAAACCGCTTTGTCCTACGCCGCCTTGATCTTGACCGACGCTGACGTCGAAATCTCCTCCGACAAATTGTTGACCTTGGTTCAAAAGGCCAACGTTGAAGTCGAGTCCATCTGGGCTGACATCTACGCTAAGGCTTTGGAGGGTAAGGACTTGAAGGAGTTCTTCTTCAACTTCTCCTCTGCTCCAGCTGCTGCTGCTCCAGCTGGTGGTGCCGCTGCCGGTGGTGCCGCTGCTGAAGAAGCTGCCGAAGAGAAGGCTGAAGAAGCCAAGGAAGAATCCGATGATGACATGGGTTTCGGTTTGTTCGATTAAACGATGTGATCTTAAACCTTTGCAGTTCATTACGGTTGGGTAGTTTAGGTTTCTATAGATTGTATTAAATAATTGAAGATCAATATTACTGTAGAAGTTTAGTTTTGCAGGTGACCACATTGCATGCTTGAGCTGCAGAATTAATGTGCAGCAATTCAAACGGATGTGGCCTTGTGTGGAACTGCAACACCCAAGAGAAGCCTGTACTTTCTCTACTGTGGTAGGAAGTGTAGCCAATGTGTGGGCGTGATCTGATCATGTTATCGCATCCTCTCATGGCTCACCTGTTAACCTCACCAAAGGGACAACAATACGAAGCCACAAACTAGTAACAGTTTCCATTCAGATTGTGACTAGAATTCACAATACGATACATATAGGTGTTCAATCTCCTTATTTTCCAGGAAATCCGGAATAGTTCAATTTCTGGCCAAAGTATGATTACTGAAGTTTATCGTGCGCAACTTATGCACCACGATAGTGGAGCTCAGTATCAAGAAAAATCACTTAAGATACTTTGATCAGATAAACATGAACAACACACATGAAAGTATAGTAGAAGATTATAGGTAAGGGATGCACAATTAATAATTAATGCCTACAATACCCATACAATTTTTCAATGTAGGTGGTATACGTTAATTAAAATCAGAAAAATAGGTAACTAAGTTGAAAATAAATACCGGCATCAGAGAATTCCCAAGTCAGTTGTTTATTTTAGGAATTGACCAGACATTCAAACAAGAATTATTCTTTGTGCTTTTCGAATTTTTATATCGAATTCTGTTCCAAGAATTTTATCATTTCTGATGAAGGAATTAACTTTGGAGAACTTCTAAAGTGGGGGGAGAAAAATTGAAAAGAGAACAAAAGAATTAACACCAAAAGACTTGGATCAAGATCATTTAGACAGGATTCACTACAACTGTATCTTTATTCAATGAATCCAAGGCAGGATGAGATTCTGGAGAAAAATCATCGGATTTGGTGAGGACAGTGACTTGGGATGAATACATATGTCAAGCAACACGAATTGAAACAGGTACATCAGTTTATGAAGATATCTTCGTGGGGTGCTAATATTTCTTCCAGATCAAAGTATTGGAGTAATGCAATTTGTTCCAGATGAGAGTATTGAGTAGTCTTAGTTGAAAAGTTAACCAAATATCTCCAACGTAATCAAATGCACTAACTTTGCACTAATTGCCAGGACAAGACAAGACATGGTATCCACCATGGTGAACACTTTCAAGGAACTATAAACTACAGTTGGACAATATGATGATATTATTCACATACTAGATAAATGTACATTAGTGGAAGTTTACTTCTTCTTCTTCTCTTCTTCAGCCTCAGCCTTTTCTCTAGCACGCTTTTCTCTGACACCCTTGTACTTCTTGTCGTTTCTGGCCAATCTCAAGGTGGTGTAAGCAGAGACAGTTTGTTCTGGAACGGCTCTTGGAGCAGACTCAATAGCTGGTTGGACAACTGGGAAGGAAGCCTCGGTGGAAACTTGCTTGTAAGAAGCAGCCTCAGAAGCCTTGGTCTTCTTGTCGAAAATGACCAACTTGGACTTGTATTCTTGTAATCTGGCAACGTTGGCGTCGAAGGTCTCTTGGGACTTGTTTTGTCTTCTGTGGTCAGCAGCAATACCGATGGTTCTGGCGTACTTAGCAGTCAAACCAGCAGCCTTCAATTCGGCCAAGGTGAAACCTCTACCGGCTCTAACCTTTCTGTTGTATTTGACGGTTGGGGCTCTGACAACTGGTCTCAAGGCATCGAGAGGTCTTGGGGCAATCTTGGCAGCCTTGGACAATCTAGCTTGTCTTCTGGAAGCCTTCTTACCGGCCTGGTCGAAGTGAACCTTGACACGTTCTTGCCAGTGCTTTCTGAAGTGATTCTTCAATAATGGTAAGTTCTTGGAGATAGCCATCTTGGATGTGAGGGAAAAGAAGACGAACCAGTGTTAAAAATTTTCCATATAGGTAATGCGCACAGTTGGTGGAACCTGGGAAAACATGCAAACCGGAGGTTTGCAGGTTGTGTGGGAAAAGGTCGAGAAAACGCAGTCACTGAAATTCTGTATATTCCAGCATGATGCGTACTTATCAGGCTAGATGCATGTGCAGTCTGCGACTGCTACTTTCTACTACCTATCCCAATCGGGATGGCGCGCATCACGTGTATCTGCCATCCCCATCTAACTATTGCGGTAAGGATGTCGCACTACTGGAGACTTTTCACCTAGGCCGAAAATTTGTTAGAAAATTTTTAACTTACTTCTTTCAACTTTACGAAGCACAAGATGTCCACTCAATCTGTCCAAGTATGTAACCATTTTTGAATCCAGTCATGGAATAGCAGAATCTTTCATATGAACACCATGATAAATCAACGGACCGTGTCAAGCGCTGAATCCCGCTATAAATGGCTCATTCAGAGCACCGTTTGCTATGCCATGCCCAGTCACCAGAGTATGGAAATTGTTGATGATCCATTTTCCAATTTCCATTTTCCACTTTCCATTTACTTCAACATGCCCAGCATTTCGAGCATGTCAAACGTCGTTCGTGTGACCGGCTCCAGTGTGATGACTTGTCCAAAATGGCTGTGGGTAATGATGGAGGTCCTCTTTCCATGTCAATTAGCATCGTACAAATACTAACATTTAGACTTTTGGTAAAAAGAAGACCGCTACTGCTGTTGCCCACGTTAAGGCCGGTAAGGGTTTGATCAAGGTCAACGGTTCCCCAATCACCTTAGTCCAACCAGAGATCTTGAGATTTAAGGTTTACGAGCCACTCACCCTCGTTGGCTTAGACAAATTCCAAAACATCGATATCAGAGTTAAGGTCACTGGTGGTGGTCACGTCTCTCAAGTCTACGCCATCAGACAAGCCATTGCCAAGGGTTTGGTTGCTTACCACCAAAAGTTCGTCGATGAGGCTTCCAAGAACGAGTTGAAGAAGATCTTCGCTGCTTACGACAAGACCTTGTTGGTTGCTGACTCCAGAAGAATGGAACCAAAGAAGTTCGGTGGTCGTGGTGCCAGAGCCAGATTCCAAAAGTCTTACCGTTAATCACCCCCTGTCTTATCATATATCTTTCACTTGGCGTTCTTGTATAAGGACCTTGTTTATTAGCTAATCGGGTAATATACACTACATATCGATCCGGCCAGAGGCATTCCGCTGTTGTAGTTATTCCATGTAGTAATGTGGATTAGTGGTGGGAAACACTGATTTCAACCTGGTGAACATCACCCTAATAATTCTGATCCTTAGTCCCCACTGAATGCTAGTATCATTTCGGGGCCATGTGTGTGTATGAACTAACCAGATTGAAAAAGTGTTAATTGACTAGAGATTGAAATGACTCTTTATAGGTGTATAACGGTGTATAACTATTGGTGAAATACAATGCAAACTGTTTGTTTTTTGCATTTTTGCAACTACGATGTTGATAATTCATTCCTATGTAGGAGTGCAAAACGAAATTTCTGATGATAATACAACCAGAAGAAGAAAGAAGGATCTGTCTTGAGAATGCTAGAATAAAGTTGTATAGTAAGTAAAAGTTGGGAATTCTGTTGATATTTCTATGAATGGTTTATCCGAATTCAAGAAATCACTCGCAACTTTGAGTTCAATTCCTCAACAATTGATAATTATAAAGGATTTAGTTAAAAATCAATATTTACACCATTTTTGAACGATTGAATACATATACTTTCAGATGATGTACAGCATTAGGGAAGCAATCCATTCCTTTAGCTAATTTCATAATTCAGGTTTCTTGGATCATATAAATAATCTTTGTAGGGGGTTGGTGTCGAATTTTGAAGTACTCGCATAATGTAAGACGAACGGATTTTTCTACTCAACTAGAAATTCACATTCTGAACTTCATTTCAGTTTTAAACCCCCTAGTCTCAAGAGTTTTTAGATTCGAAAGTTTTTAACTATCAATAGTGTAAATACTAACAGTTTGAAGTTCAATCATAGCTGCAACAGGTTTTCTTCAAAAAAACTTAATCTGTTACATTGAATTATAAATTCAGATCTTATTGTATGAGTTGTTTCAAATATTTCAAAGGGTAATCTTGAGGCGAATCATTTGATACCCCAGCTCAAGCACTGTAAGTTGGCCTTGACGGGGTAGATGCAACCGAATGATACGTACCTGCTTTACCACCTGATTAGTAGGTATGTATCACACTTGAAACCAGAATTACAAAGTATTTACATCCTGGCAGCCATAATATTTGAAGTTTCAAATGTCCTATCCATAGAAAAAGACTCCAAATTTGAAAAAGAATCTTATCGCCCAGACATCATCCGATTAGTAGCTTAAAACGGCATTAATTTACTTTTGTAGCAATAGATGCTAAATTCATCCTATAACAAACACTAAATAAACTCTTGTGTTTGTTCCAGATATATGTATGTCTCATTATGTTAATAACAGATCCCCTACCCTATTGTACTATATCGTCAGCTTTCTCATTTTGCCCATAGAACTGCGTATGAAGTAATAGACCAATTTTGCATACACTGTGTCTTGGTTTTAGTTGCAAAATGACCACCATTTTTACTTCTGTGACTGGTTGTTAGATTTACAAGCAGGTATAGTTTTCAAACCATTCTGAAATAGTCTGAAAGCTCCAATTGACAATTTACCATACAAAAAGATTGATTCAGCCAAGCTACCTGTGTCCAGAATAGATTTTTAGAAACATAAAATTAGTGGAGACAAGAATTATAAACTTTCTTCTATCAGTGCCCAAACTCTTGGAATTTCAGAAATTATCAGCAAAAAACAAAAATCTGGAATACCAAGGATCATCATGATTACCAAAATGATTATAGATTTTCTATTGACTTTTTACATTTACTAGAGAACAAGAGTATAAGAATCCCTTTGGCCACCTGAATCTCAATCTTATCCACTAATACTCTCAAATGCAATCATATCATTTCACTTTAGCTCTCGCTCTTCTTGTAACCTCTGGATCAGCAAAAGAACCTGTTGAGTATCATAACTATTATTTAACTAACTCCTTAGCAACTTCTGTTGCCCAAAATGTTAGTTTTCACAGAAGTTTGCCATATTTTAGTGAAGATCAAAGATACGATGGCATCAATTATTTCACTGAGCTAGTTTTTCCTAATACCTACGAAGCTATAGGTTGGAGAATTGAACCAAAGCCAAAAAATGACACCATAAACATTGTCTTATATTCTACTGTGCAATATGCGAACTTGGGTAGAGGGGACTGTGAAAACATTGACGAAAGTTTAGCTGAATGTAGCAAGATTGAAAAGTTGTGGAACCCAAATGATGTGTATCAAGTGGAATTGTTGCAAGAAGAACGTTTATGGCTGATGTATTTGCATAACTATGCTACTGGCGAAAGAACTCTAATTGGACAATTGTCTCTCTTCGAGCGCTATAATAGCGGGCTTTTACCAGTGGCAAGAATGGGTTCATTTTGGGATAAAGAGGTAAAGACAGGCAATTTTAGCCAAGTTAGTCTGATGAAAATCAGCGCTCCTATTATGATGATGAAAGATAATGAAAAGATAATTGGTGGCTACAATAAATTAACTTCCGTCTTTAAAGATGAAATGGAACCTTTGTTACCATGGGATTCAGAAGCAGGTGAATCACCTTCCAGAAATCACGAATTGAAAGAAGACAAAGATGGTTGGACAATTATAAATGGAATAACAATGAACTGATTCAAGCCAAATATACTTTGAAATCCTAAATTTGCTTACAGTTTGTATTTTTTTAATAGTAAATTCTCAATTCCCGTTGCTGGATTGATTATTTTCTAAACTTAAATTGTAGTAAGTGAAAAAGAATACCTGAACTGCAAGTATATTTTTGAGAAATTTTGATTGGAAAATTGCAGAATACAACTGGACGTAAGTATTGGATCCACAAAAGTTAAATGAATTCTCCTGCTTCGTAAACAAGGCTGGGGCCTAGCAGAATTCACTATACTGGTTGAAAACTCTCAATGGATATATTGACATTATGCCCACAAATTGAAACATTCATAATTATCATATCTTTTTGCAACCAGTTAAAACGCTTGAAGATAGTTCAATGGTAGAACTATTTATATTAGCAGCAACCGGAATGCAGTAAAGTGATTTGTTAAAGTTTAAGCAAGAGTTACACGGTCGGGGAGGATTCTGTGCTTCAATATGCCACCCAACAACTTCCATTATAGGGACATCCAAAATAATCAATGATTTTAACAAAAATGAGTAGTTTTGGTGACAGACACAGCGATGTAAAAGCACAAACTTATCAGATCATTGCTTGAACTTTCTTTTCTATGTTTTGCTTCCATACATAGAAAATCTTGGACGGACATGAAGTTATTTCAGTTACTCTGCTACATTTCTGTAGGTGCAAAAAATCATAAAAAATAAAGGGGCGAGCTGGGAATTGAACCCAGGGCCTCTCGCATGCTTGTAGTAATCTGTACAGTATACTGCGCAGTCGCCCAAAGCGAGAATCATACCACTAGACCACACGCCCATATTGGTGTAGTGATTGGTTTCTACTCTATATACTTTAGCATTACAACTATGAATGTAGTGGAGGTGGTCCGAACTAAAGATGCACTGGTTTCATGCTCATGTTCACCCTGGGAAGTTACCTAAGCATTGCAAATTGTGCCAATTTTACCAGTTTGATATGTTTGCCCATTCTGGACGGCCTTTCCATGCTGGATCCTTTTTCATCGTACCATTCTACCATACTATCATGTTACACCACGGGAAAGGAAACAGTTGACAAATATCCGATAAACATGCATCATAAAAATTCCGGCTCTATAGGCTCTAATTTGTGGGCCCATAGTGGTAGTGGTGGAGCCAAAGTTGAACATACGATACTTTACCAAGGTACACGAAATACCTGCTGCATCATACGCATCATTTTTTTCGAATCCATCTCAAACATACAAAGTACAGTATTGGAAAATTATGTCAATATTAATTCTACAGGAGATTGTTGAATTATTGGACTAAATCAGTGGCATTAAAACCACAGCCACTCGGAAAACCTGGAAAAAAATCTTTACATTCAAAATTTCTCGGCTGAAAAAAATTACATTGACCAGCCACATATTGTCTGCGATAAATATCCTCTTCTTCCGCTTCGACTTCTTAATGTGCTCCGTATTCATGTAGTCATATCAACTAACCCCATATCTTCTCCACGTGATCTGATGTTTTGCTGTCACTAACATCAACACTTCTTAGTCAGTTCTTATGTAACTTTATCCCACATCAACCCATACAACTACTACTGCCACCTTAAAACTTATTAAGTCTAGGTTGTAAATGGTGTGGATTGAATCGTGCCCAGAAGCACTGGTGCCATTGCCATTTAAAGAGCCCATCATCAAGCTCGTCCACGTTGCACACACTCCTTTATTGGTTGTTGTAACCCCAACTTCGGTCTATCTATGGAACCAGTATACGTTTCTCCCCATATCTTCCCATTCTAGGACACAAGAGTCCATAGATCTGCATGGCAAAAACATCAATGTCAAGACCAAGCACATCTCCGTCAACACCGTGCAGTTGCAAAAGCTCACCACGGTAAACTTGTTTGTTCAAACCGATATGGAGTATTTGGTGATCTATCAAATCTTCATAAACTACGGGACATCCCTCTACGAAATAGACAGCACCAAGGGTGATCTGATGCTCCAAACTGGTTTGCCATTGAGCGATACCTCGAAAACCGTCGGCTTGGCCAATTTCATCAAGTCGGCCACCAAGACCATTATACAAGGTGGAGATAAGACATCCCTCAACTTAGAGAACATTGAAAGCCCCAACAACAAGGAGATCGAAGATGAACACGGGGCATTCTTCGTGGAATCGGCCAAGATTTCGGTGTACAAAATGTTGAAAATCAAAATTGGGCTTGAAAAGTACTGGCTCAAACAGAATAGCCACAATCTCATTATTTTTAATGGACAAGACAAGGATGTGAATGAAGAGGGTTTGGAGAATAGCCATTTTCAAATCATCAACATTCAAACTTTCAAGAATTATGTCCTCTCTTTGTATGAAACTGATTGGTATAAATCCAAATCCAAAATCATTTGGATCAATTACAATATATTTCATAACTATTTCCTCTTCGTCAACGAAGATAACGAATTTTGGATGGTAAAATTTGAAGCTCCCGAAAATTCAGAAATCACTGCCGTGGGCACTAAATTGAAATGTTCTTTAAAATCCACCAAGCTTAATTTTGCATTCAATCCTACATATGATATCATATCCATAATATCCGAGGAGGACTTGCAGATTTTTAAAATCGATCATAAGAACTCTAGTCTTGACCATTTGAGAACTGTATGTGAAACAAAATTTGATACTAACGAAGTAACGTGGTCATCATGTGGTGAATTTTTTACACTTACAAATTCGGAGAGTGGGTATTGGTCCATTCATTCAAAGTTTGGCTGCTTACTATTTTCTTCCCGCGAAATTATTAATGAACTCGAAGATAGAATTGATGAGAATAGAAATTTCCTTAAAGCTTCGAGCTTGATCATAAGTCCTAATTCATCTTCCTTATACATCATTGATCATGAACAAGAAAAACTTTATCTGGTAAATTTACTTACCCATTCCAGTGATACTTCAGTGAACTTCAAAGATTCTAATTACCTTAGTGTTATCTTTAAAAACAAGTCATTTATCAAATTTCCTATTTCTTCTAAATTCAAGAATATAATTAGAAGAATTGAATCATATAATGGAACAAATATAAAATCTGCTAAAAGTATGAGTGGTAAATTGGTGGTATCTAGAAACAAATACAACCAATTGTCAATGACCTATGGTGAACAAATTGCCATTTCTACTCCCTTTACGGCTGTTCAACATTTTCAAGAAGACAATAGTGTCACTAACTTGTCTGCCAAATTATCAGGTTTGGTAAATGCAGAAGTCAATCATGTTTTATGGTTTAATTTCAAGAACTATTACACTGACTCGTTAAACATTGTGAATCACTTTTGGTTCAATGATTACTTGGTCTTGATTAATAGAAAATTCAATGAAGACTTCACTCCTGAAGATGGGGCTGAATTCTTAGATCACGATATGGAACATTTGGTTGATGAAATTATCGTGTTAAATACGCCATTATCAAAATTTGGAAATGGTGGAGAAGACTTTGTCTTTGATAGTGACTTGATTCTTTGGAAATATGATTTCAAGACAGCATTCATAAACGTTGATACTGTGCAACTCTCCAATAACTTGACTAACTTGCTTATCTTGACTAGAGATTTGAGATTAGTTATTATCGAATTTAATGACAGCAAATTGATTCTTGACGAAATGACTGAGCTTTCGGAACAAAAAAGTTACAATGTGTTTATTGGAGTGAATAAGACTATTCATTTATCCTCTATAAGCTCCAAACTCAATCTCAAAAGTGTAATAAGATGTTCAATGATTGAAAGGAAACACTTCTTATTCTTACTTGGTACAGGTGAATTATACTTATTGAAGAATCAATTTATTAAAGACAATTCAAATCCTATCAGTGCTATGAAACCTAGCAACATGTATGACTTGATTTTGATTAATACATCGGTAGAATCTTTCAATACCCATTTCATCGAATTCAATGGAAAATCGGTCCAGTATTTACATGTTTTCAATGGTCAAAAGTCATTAATTTATGAGATAGAAGATCTCATCGATAATGCATTCAACGAATCAGAGATTGATAATGAAGGTATCGATACACCTGAAGATGTTTCTAAAGCACTCAATCCGATCCATATCGATATTGATAATTATCAACCAATCGAGTTGAGCTCCAACAATGGGAGCGAGGATTCTTTGGAATTAATTGTGATCGAAAATCAGATTATTGATAAAGTCACCAATGGAGGACTTATTCTCAAACCAAAATTGACGCATAAATTGGTTCTAAACAATTTTATAGAAAATGAGCTTGTTCATAAGCCTGAAAGTATCAAGCGTATTGCTGCCAAGTATTCCAATTTCAAGGGATATGCTTATTGTTTGGAGTTACTTCTTTTCAAATATCTCACTGAAGTTGATGAAACGGAAAACGATGAAGCAGATAACGTCCTCTTGAGAGTTTTGATGGATTTGATAGAGTTGAATGATAATTCCGAGCATATATTCATCAAGTGTCTCCGGAAAATTGAAGTTGGCTACTGGGAGAATTTCTTCGACGTTTTGGACACCTCGCCGGTAGATTTCATGAATAGACTTATTGAGAAAGGCGATGTGGAGTTGTGCTATAACTTCTTGATTGTGTATCTTAATGTGAAGAAAGAAGAGCCCGTCAGTTCCTCCAAAAAGAAGAATAAGAATAAGAAAAATAAAACCCAAGATTATTTATTAAATGATAAGGATAAGGGTATTATTCTCAAGATCGTATTGATGCTCGACCATGCTGGCAAATGGGAGTGGTGTTTTGAGTTGTGTCGATTCATCAAACTACTCGAGCCCTCGGGAATACTTTTACGCCAAATTAGATCTTCTCTCACCCCATAAAACACCATAGATTTAACATACACTAGATACTCTTTAAATTCGTGTTAAGAACTGCTGTATAGACCAGACCACTCTAGCAATCACGGCCGCATTGGCAGGGTAGCTCCAATTTTATTATGGCTACTCTCTAGCATGAAGTGTGGACTGCATACAGTCCATCTTTCTGTTCCATATTATGACATTATATATCTACAAATGCATAGCAGTTTAACCAAAACAAGCAAAAAAACACCTGGATTTCCATGCCGTCTTCAAAATCATTTCTCGATTGTTGGTATCATTCATGGCACAAATCTTTGCCACTCGACTGACTACGTTTAGCCATCATCTCTATAGCAAGTATATAATGGATATATCAAGTTTGGCAGAAATCACGTGTTCCCTCAGCCAACCAAATTTCTCCAAAAAAATCTATAATAACCACCGATATGACTTTAGCTACCGAGTTTGCAGAGACCACCCGCCGGTCCTTGACCCAGGCCGACATGAGAAAGCGGGTCTTACACTTGTACCGCAAGTACATGCGTTATTCTAGAGAATTCTGCGACTTGTACGAGTTGGACATGCCAGTTTCCAATGTGAAGACCAAAATCCGTCAAGAGTTCGAAAGACAAAGATTCGTTACTGATTTGGGGATCAACAACCACTTGTTGATGAAGGGACAAATGGAGTTCCAAGAATTGATCAACTTCTGGAAGCAACAGTGTCATGTGATGAGATACTTCGACAACCAAAACTCAACCAACATTGTGGATAAGAACGACTTTGTCAAGACCTTCCTTAGATCCAATTAAGTTTGCATTAGCGTACTTTGCATTAGCGTAAGCGATATAGTAATACAAGTCCAGCAAAGCTGGTTCCAGGATGTTGTAGGAACAGGCACCTTTAAGATATGGGGAAAAGTGGCAGTATTTCCTTGATAACTGTTCTGTTTGGTGCATGTTGTAATAAATACATTGGAACAGTCCAGCAGATTCCAAAGGTGTTGAAATAGAGCCAGTAACCAGGATTGCATAGTATGTGGTGAAGAAGCACATTTATATATATCAGTGTTGATATGGTTTCAATGAAGTGTTGTATTTACTAAGGTATAAATAGCGCAGTCGCCGATTAGGAACATAGGAAGACCTTTAATGGTGTGATATTGGGCGTTTTCATCATTATAATCAAGATAAATATGGTTGGATTTCTCCTTCTACGAGGGAATCATCCCAAATCGCAAACAGGGTATAAATTAACTATTATGTATAAGAAGCAAAGAGAAATAAACATAAAGGATTGCTCAGGACGATTACTCTAATTGGTCGTCCAATGGAGCTTCGTCAGCGTAATCCAATTCCTCTTCTTCATCAACACTAGCTTCTTGATATTGTTGGTATTCACTAACCAAGTCGTTCATGTTAGATTCGGCTTCAGTGAATTCCATCTCATCCATACCTTCGGAGGTATACCAGTGCAAGAAAGCCTTTCTTCTGAACATAGCACTGAATTGGTCACCAACTCTCTTGAACAATTCTTGGATGGAAGTAGAGTTACCAATGAAGGTAGCAGACATATCCAAACCCTTTGGAGCAACAGAACAAACTGCAGTTTGCACGTTGTTTGGAATCCACTCAACGAAGTAAGAGGAGTTCTTGGTTTGAACCTTGTGCATTTCATCTTCAACTTCCTTAACAGAAACCTTACCTCTGAAGAAAGCGGCAACAGTCAAGTATCTACCGTTCTTTGGGTCGGAAGCAGCCATCATGTTCTTAGAGTCGAACATTTGCTGGGTCAATTCAGGAACAGTCAATGATCTGAAAGATTGGGAGCCTAAAGAGGTCAATGGGGCGTAACCAACCATGAAAAAGTGCAATCTTGGGAATGGAACCAAGTTAACTGCCAACTTTCTCAAGTCAGAGTTCAATTGACCTGGGTAACGTAAAGAGGTGGTAACACCAGACATAACAGATGACACCAAGTTGTTCAATTCAGCGTAGGATGGTTGTGGCAACTTCAAGGTCTTTTGACAAATGTTGTACAAAGCTTCATTGTCAATACAGAAAGTCTCGTCGGAGTTTTCAACCAATTGGTGGATAGATAAGGTAGCATTGTATGGCTCGATAACGGTGTCAGAGAGCTTTGGAGATGGAACAACAGAGAAGGTGGCCATCATTCTGTCTGGGAATTCTTCTCTAATCTTGGAAATCAACAAGGTACCCATACCAGAACCGGTACCACCACCCAAGGAATGTGTTATTTGGAAACCTTGCAAGGAGTCACAGCCTTCAGCTTCTCTTCTAATGACATCCATCACGGAGTCAACCAATTCGGCACCTTCGGTGTAGTGACCCTTGGCCCAGACATTACCTGCTGAGCTTTGACCGAAAATGAAGTTATCTGGACGGAACAAGTTACCGATCTTTGAAGTCTTAACACTATCAATGGTACCTGGCTCCAAATCGACCATAACGGCACGTGGAACGTACTTACCAGAAGATGCTTCATTGAAGTAGACGTTCAATTTGGATTTTTGGATATCGTCAGTACCGTGGTAATTACCGTTGTTGTCCAATCCATGTTCACCACAAATGGTTTCCCAAAAGGCTGCACCCTAAAATGTTAGTAAAATCCAAAAGAATAAAAAGAATTGAGGTTCGTTTTAAGGGCGATTCAGTCGATATCCAATGCAAATATTCATCCAAAGTGATCTATCATTTTACATTGTAAACAATCGCTTTTCAAAGATGTACAAAATACCTCGATCTAACGGAAGTGTGTTCAAGATGGCGGTAATTCATTCGGCCACTATACGTTCACATCAATGGAGACTTATGATGGTGCATTTTGATACAATTGCTGAGGCCTGTTTAGCAGTGGATGCTGTTTTCCTGGATCTGGCCATGGCATCCGAACACGTAGTTGCAAGGTTCAACGCGTATCGGGTGTGAAATTGATGTAATGATGAATGTTGCGATGGAACCTAGTTTCTCTCCTTCAAAGCTGGATACTTACAATTTGATTACCACATTGACCGGTGGATAAATGAATCTAGATGAGTTAGTACCGCGTTTCTTGTGGCGTGAAGTGGACACAGGGGATATTGACATCGGGCGAAAAGGTGCCGGGGTCTCCCGTGGGAACTGGGCACGCTGAAGGGCACTGTACTTACAATTTCCCTCATTGCTGCGTTTCGAAGTGTGTAAAAGAACTCGAATCGTTATATACGGAACAGTTGTTTTGATTTGAGTTGGCGGTTCGTCTAGTCTCGGTGAGCGCACGCCGCGAACTGTGTTTGAATTTCCCAATTGGGCAGGGTCGTGGCTGCGATAGCTATTCCTCCTACTACAGAAGCACCTCCATCGACTGGGGAAATAGGGTGTCTACAGAGTGGCTAGAGATGAAGTCTCGAGGCTCAATGAGTTGTATGGAGGAGGTGGTGAAATTCCACTTAGAATCTCATTAACTTTGGCTAGTGTGGCCTGTAAATGGCCTTTTTGCTCATTGGCCCACTCCAGATTTTGACGGGAAACGTAAATTACAGGCCCGAGTAGGCTCGCTTAGCCCATAGACAAACCACCTGAACGGAGCAGCTACAAGAGAGGCGATACCATCGGTGGTGCCAATGTGTCGATCAAGGGGAATTGTGTTGAACTGAGTCTTGACTGTGTATGGCATGTTATGGCCAGTTGAAACCCCTTTCGATGGTTTTATTCTTATAAATACGTGAGTGCCAGATTTGTTCCTCAGTGTAGATTTGAAAATTACAATCTGAAAATTAGAGACAATTTGAAAATTCAGGAAAAATGTAATAAAATTGCAAAATCCAGCAAAAAAAAGGCATTCCCCTCCATATACAATGAGCAGAAAACAGCCGTTCCCCTGCCATAACATGGTGCCCCCATTGGAGCCCTTTCCGTGATAAATGAAGTACTGCGAAATTCGGCGAGGGCCCATTTGGGTGACCACCATGGCACGAAGGAAGCCATATCGGCAAATCCGATCCCTGCGGAGTTTGCAAGAAAACACGGCTGACACTGGCCGATTCAGCTATCTGAAATAAGCCCCTAGCGACCCTTCCGAGTGTAGTTGCACCATGAGAAATCGCTCGCCAAAACCCCACCACCAACGTCCAAAATTCACCCACCACCACCAAAAATTCACCCACCACTCACCCGTCGACTTCCCGTCGATACCTCCAACTCACACCCCATTCCCCGTGTTTTCCGGGGTATATCCACTGGAGACTTACACTTCGGTAATAGTGGCCCTCACGTGTGACCCAACACGCGCAGTTTTCAATAACAAAATGTATTGGTGTCATCTCTTATCAAACGGCCTTCATCAGCATTTGCATACTACCATCGGAACCCTTGACCTCTCGTTGTTAACACCATGTCCAGCGCGATACAAAACCGGACGTTCGAGTTCCAGCAATGTGTTTCCACATTCGACAAGATAAATAAGAAACAAAACCAAGTTCCGCGGGGCGGTGCTAACCAAGGGCCAGTCAAGAAGTCCCGGTTTTCTCAACAAGCCAGCATCATAGCCAAAGACATACAGCATGTGACGGAGTTACTAAGCAAACTAGCATTATTGGCCAAGAGAAAGCCGCTCTTCGATGACAAGCCGGTGGAGATAGGCGAATTGACCTATGTCATCAAGCAAGAAATCTTCAAGATTGAACAGAACATGCAGAATTTGCAGCGATTCACCAAGGGCGAGACGTCGATCCAGGTGGACTCGCAGACCTCGCAATTCTCCAAGAACGTGTTGAACTTGTTGAACTCCAAGATGAAGAACATTAGTGGTGAGTTCAAGACGGTGTTGGAGATCAGACAAAAGAGTGAAATAATGAACAAGAACAGAACAGAAAACTTTCTCAGTGCCGCCAGCAACCGTGCAGGCAACTCAGCATCCCCCGGCCCCACCAGCAACTTGTCCAACCTTGGGGAAAATCCATATTTATTGTCAGCCCAACAAAGTCAGACCTCGTTGCCCTACGATCCAGACCAAGATCCTCCCGACATGTCGCCCTACGGGAACTCCGACTTCCTTTCCATCCCCAACCAGACACAGCAGATGCTTTTGATGGAGGAGCAGGGTTCTCAATACCTACAACAAAGAAACAGGGCTGTGGAAACCATAGAATCCACCATCAACGAGGTGGGTAACCTCTTCCAACAGTTGGCCACCATGGTGAGCGAGCAAGGTGAGCAAATCCAAAGAATCGACGAGAACGTCGAGGATATCAGTCTCAACATTTCTGGCGCCCAGAGAGAATTATTGAAGTATTACGCTCATATCACTAGCAACAGATGGCTCTTCCTAAAGATATTTGGTGTTTTGATTGTATTCTTCTTCTTATGGGTCATGGTTAGCTGATAAGGCTCAATCTCACTACCGAGGTAGTGTCCTGCACACTCCACTTCCGGTGTCATAAACGACTATTGATGACTGAGGAGCACAAGGAGCACACCTAATCTTAACCTATTACATAGATAAGTTCTTAAATATCCCAAGTAACACTATGTATGTAATTAAACATTGAAAGGACTAATGCAATTATCGTGATTTCCTCCCAGCCTAGTACTAACATTACAGTGAGTGACTTGTATCCAGTGCCACCAAATAAGACCTCTGATACTTGACACTATTCCCAAGATAAGCTACCATAGCTACCATTTTCCAATCTATTAGGAGTCAGAACTTAACCATGTGGAACTATTTCTTTGGTGGCAACAAGGGCCAAAAGAAGGAGCTTCCCAAGAAGGCGATTGTGGAATTAAGGGAGCACATCCAAACTTTAAACAAGAAGAGGAACCATTTGGAACAACAGATGGCTGACCAAGATGCTTTAGCCCGTAAAAACATCACAACCAATAAGGCCGTGGCCAAGAATGCATTGAAGAGAAAAAAGGGATATGAAGCTAACTTGATAAAGGTGGAGAACCAAATTGAGTCTTTGGAAACTCAGTTGACTGCAATTGAAGGTGCAAACTTGAACTTAGAGACTATGAAGGCTATGAAGCAAGGTGCTTCTGCTATGAAGCAAATACATGGGGAATACAATGTTGATAAAGTCGAAGAAACCATGGATGACATTAGAGAACAAGTTGAACTTGCTGATGAGATTTCCGAAGCTATATCGAGACCAGTGGGCACTGAATACGTTGACGAAGACGAGCTTGATGAAGAGTTGGCTGCATTGCAAGAAGAAGAAAGAGAGGCCCATGCAGCTCCTGTCCAAAAGGCACGTCCTGCTCCAGCAGAAGAGTTGCCAAGTTTCCCAACAGTTAATAAGACGAAACCACAAGCTACTACAGAAGATGATGAGGATGAAGAAGCCTTGAAAGCATTACAAGCCGAAATGGGCTTGTGATTAATTTTTATTATAGTCATAATTAATGGTTCATTGGATGAAATTATAATTTCTTAGAATACGTAACGCGATAACTTAATACAAGCGTATATATGAATATGAATGTTTAAGTAATGCCAGTTGTGATGCAAGATAGCTGAAAGGGCTCCTTGTAAAACCTCGCTCAAACCATGACGTATTGCATGTGAATTAAATTCGGACTTACTTCAAAAACGATACAAAAGTATGCGTTGTTGTCCCCTTGATGAGAATTCAAAAATTAACTCTCACACAAGTTAACGTATATAAGTATTTTAAAAGGGGATTCTTCATATCGTAGGATATCAACCCATAAAAAGAAAAATTAGGGAGGCAAAAATAATTTTAGTTATCCAATGGATTTACCAGAAATAATAGAGTAAAAATGTGTAACGTATCAAGTTAAGAGCTCTATTTCTAACTGATTTTCTAATTTAGTAATATATGTACTCATAACATTATTTTCAAAGTACTGGAACTGTTAATAATAATAAAACATCGTGATACCATCGGTATAGTGTACTTCAATAGTCAGTTTCGGCGAAGTAATCTCTATTAGTTGAGTGTATTAGTCCCTTAGAAAAAATTTCAGTTCTTCAATTAATTAATCTTTCTTGTTTATATTTACCTACATTAGCTCTTATTGATTCATGCTCATCTGATATCTTCAGTGTCTCACCTAACAATTTCTAATCTTGTGAGTGAAGCTGAGAAACTAGACGGTCAACGTAATAGCATAAAAAAGACTCCCTAACCATTAAGTTTATTCTATTGAGTACTTCAGCTTGAAAGCTCCCCATTGATTCATATCATTTTTTCGCACGTCAATTATTTCATTATCATAGCTCCTTTTGTATAGTAGCACTTTTGTTTCTTGTACCTTTACCAGAACTGCACCATCACCATCTCTTCGCACTCATCTTGCAAATTTTACCTACTAACCACACTATGCTCTCCAGAGTCCCTCGGAAGAGAATACTTTGTACCCGTATGGTGCCTAGTAGGCGCTTGGTGGGATCTCTCGCTACCACCAAAACCACCATCAGTGAGTTCCCCATGTACAAGTCGTTTCTCGATGATTTGAAGCATAAGTCGTTTGATAAGAAGAAACACCCTAATGCATTCACCAAGTCTTTCGTCGACATAGATGATCATAGCTTTGATAAGATCACGGAGGAGGATCGTAAGGAGGTGTCTTGGTCGTCTCAATACGACCCAGTGACCAGATCTCCTTTCGCAAAAGATGTGATTCATTTAAACTCCTTGTTGGATGCATTACTTGCAAGTAAGAACTTTGAAAGAGCAGAACGGATCTTGGGAGCCATATATCCTCTTTTATCTAATCCGGATACCTTCATTTTTACCCTAAATGAGTACCTTAAGGTCTGGGCATTAGACGAAAACACTAGCTTAGAGGAGGTGGAAGCCAGCCTTTCAAAGTTTACATTCAAGTTTCCTGCCATCAAGTTTAACGACAGAACCCATGCCATCATGCTCACTAAGTACATGAATACCAAAACACCCTACATCGACTACATAACTAAATTTCCAGTACAGAAAACAAGACAAATTTTCACTCATATTGATATCATCGGAACTGAGGGGTTGATGGATGTATTCAAGAACCCTGAAATATCAGAGAGTCATGTTCCTAGCGATTTTGTCCATTTGTTCAAACAAGTCAGAGGTGACTTGGTCCAAGATATTCCTCAATATTTCACTCAAGATTTACAGGCACCAACGATCGAAAAGGACCTAGAGGACTTAAAACCTGTGGATTCATTCGGTTTGAAAATCATCAGGCATACTTTATTAGGTTTGAAGGAAGAAACAGGCTCAGGTGAGTTTGAAGCGATCCTTAAGGACCTTGAAAAAGACTTAAACAGTCATATTTTGCATAATTCTTCTAGCTTTGGATCTTCTAAAAGAGATTACTTCCAGCTATACAGACTTCTTGAAACACAAGAACAGAAAGACAAATTTAACGAGGCCTTAGATTTATTTAATGAAGCAAGACAAAGACAATTAGAAATCAGAGGTGTGGATGGTGCAAAAGAAAAGTGGAAGCATGAATTCGAGGAGATGCAAAAGAGAGGTGGAATCAGTCTCAATAAAGGTTTGAATGCTCAGCTATTCAAATGGTACTCAGAATTTTTACCATACGTCGAGGAAGAAATTAAGGAGTGTCAAAAGATTTTAGAAGGAACCATCGACAAAGTAGGCCTCACCAGTGAAGAATTAAAAGTTATGAAAGAGAGAGAATTTTATGCACCATATTTAGTTCTTGTACCTCCTCAAAAGATGTGTGTTGTTACTATTTTAGAATTGTTAAAATTAACTTCTACTGGTGGCATTGACAATGGAATGAGAGCCGCAAGAGCATTAATATCTGTGGGAAAAGCTATTGAATTAGAATATAGATCTCAAGCATTGGTTAACACAGAGAAGAAGGTCTATTCCAAAAAGTTGAAGACGACTAACCAATGGAAAAAGTTGTTGAGAAAGAAAAAAAATGTCGTTCTTGATACCGCTTCAAATCAACCAAGTGAATGGAGTTACACAGTTTATGCCAAGGTTGGAGCAGTTCTTGTTTCATTATTGAAGCATGTGGCCAAGGTCCCTGTAAAGGGTGTTGATCCAACCACTGGAAAATCCATCACTGGTAGTCAACCTGCCATTCATCATACCTACAAATATGCCAATGGCCAAAAGCTTGGTGTATTCATTATTCATAAAGAAGTTGTCAAGCAATTAGCTGGAAAATCTTTCAGCAATTGCGTACAACCACAATTACTTCCAATGTTGGTACCTCCCAGACCTTGGACTTCTTACAATGATGGGGGATACTTATTTTCTCAAACACAATTAGTAAGAATTAAGGATTCAGTTGAAACATCCGCTTATCTTAAAGCCGCATCTGAAATGGGAAATTTGGATGATATTTATCAAGGATTGAATGTGCTTGGTAATACCGCTTGGACAGTAAACAGAAGAGTATTAGATGTAATCACCAAGTACTGGAATACTGGTAAAGAATTCCTTGACATCCCTCCTATAATTGAAGAGCCTAATTTGCCTACCCCAATCCCTATGGATGCTGAACCTAACGAGAAGTTTGAATACCAGAAGAAAGTCAGACAAGCTGTAAATGACGCAGCTTCAGCAAAATCTCAGAGATGTGACACCAATTATAAATTAGAAATAGCTAGAGGTTTCTTGGGGGAAAAATTGTTTTTCCCTCACAATGTTGATTTCAGAGGTAGAGCATATCCATTGTCTCCACATTTTAATCATTTGGGTAATGATTTAACTAGATCTTTATTCTTATTCTGGGAAGGTAAACCCCTTGGAGAAAACGGAATGAGATGGTTGAAAATTCACTTAGCTAATGTATATGGTATTGATAAAGCACCATTGGCTAAAAGAGTTGAGTTTGTTAATGAGAATCTTGAAAATATTTTTAAATCTGCTCAGAATCCATATGATAATGATGCATGGTGGAGAAAGGGTGAAAAACCATGGCAGGTATTGAGTGTTTGCTTTGAGTTGAATGAAGCCTTTAAGATGAAAGATTCTTCTAAGTTTATTTCACACATCCCAGTCCACCAAGATGGTACTTGTAATGGTTTACAGCATTATGCCGCTTTAGGTGGTGATATTGAAGGTGCCAGACAAGTTAATTTATTACCTGCTGATAAACCCCAAGACGTTTACAATTTCGTTGCTTCGTTAGTTCAGAAAAGAATTGATACAGAGGCTGAAGAAGGTAATAAGTATGCATTGTTTCTTCAGGACAAGATAACAAGAAAAGTCGTGAAACAAACTGTCATGACAAATGTTTACGGTGTGACATTCGTTGGTGCAGCAGCACAAATCAAAAAACAACTTGATCATCATTTTACCAAGGACATGGAAGAAGATGTCGTTGATTATGCAAGGTATTTAACTTTACATGTATTTGCATCCGTAAGGGAATTATTTGAAGGTGCTCATCACATTCAGGATTGGTTAGGAGAAACAGCCAAACGAATTAGTAAATCGGTTAGAATTGATTACGAAGATGCTCAAACAACAGGAAACAAGCCCAACCACTTATCATCGGTAATTTGGACCACACCTCTTGGGTTGCCATGTGTTCAACCTTATAGAATAGCCAAGAACCAATTAATTAAGACCAATTTGCAAGACATTTCCATTTCTGATCCTTTTGGAACCACTCAAGTGGATGCAAGGAAGCAAATGGCTGCATTCCCTCCAAATTTTGTTCACTCTTTGGATGCTACTCATATGTTGATGACTTCAAAGGCATGTGGTGAAAAGGACCTCTCATTCGCTGCAGTCCATGATTCATACTGGACTCATGCAAGTGATGTTGATACCATGAATACTGAGATCAGAAATCAATTTGTCAATTTGCACAAGAACAACTTGATTAATCAAGTTAGAGACGAATTTGAGAAGCGATACAAGGATTGCCTTCAGGTAGTATTGATCCCAGGTGACCACGAGCTTGCTAAAAAGATAAAAGAGATCAGAAAAAACATTGTAAAGAGTTTAGGTAGAGCTCTTACAGTTGCAGATGAGATTTACTTGGAGAAAAAGAGATTACAACTTTTGAATTCCAGTGATCTTGGTGTGGTGCAGACAGGTAAAGAAATGGTTACTACTGTCAGTGTTACCGAAGGATATGATGTGGACTCATTAAGTGTTAGCAGCGCTAGTTCGAAAGCTTTTCAAATCCTTGTTCCATTGAAGTTCCCCGAAATCCCTCAAAGAGGTGATTTAGATGTGGAGTTGGTCAAAGAGTCCGATTATTTCTTTTCTTGATTGCCCTTTTAAAAATATTAACGACCCTACGATTATTCACTGTATATAGTTCATAATAGATGATTGGATAGATTCAATTAAACAATTATAATGCGGACCGTACTGGTCATTTATTATCAGTTACTGTCATATGTTCAGGTATTGATGGAAATTTCATGATTAGTAGAACTACATTCAGTTGATTAGTAAAGCACTTTCATTATTATCAAAAATTAACAGGTATCAAACCAGTTGAATAATTGCTGATCTCAGTGATCTTGGGTAGAGAACTCGATATTAAATTTATATTAGAGGTTGTTAAATAATTTTGCCTTGCAGTTCCAAGTTTTCTATCAATGGCAACAATGGTTCCATTTCAGATCTTTCGATTAGGCTGTATTCTTTCACGAAGCTTATGAAATGAGCAAAGAATGAATTCCAGTGAGCTTCCAATGATAAATGAACGATTTTTTCAAAGTGATTGTGGTAAATATGAGCAAATATTCTAAACATTTGTCTGGAGATATTCTTGCAATCTTTCAAGAAGTTTGGTGGGAATGCACCGCCATTTTTCGTAGGGAAAACTGACTGATCGTTGATTTTGGTTGAAATCCAGGTCAATACGAAATCGATGTATTGACCAGCAGGTAAGTTAATTGCCTGTCCATTTGAATCAACCCAAAGGTAATTAGTATTTGGACCAGCATTCATGGTGGGAAATTCCTCGGGCGTAACATAGTCGGCAATCACTCCATAGAACTGATTCAAGTTGTTGAATGATTCGAAAACATTGAGCGCAATCCACTCACCATAATCAACATATTTAGGGAGCTGCACAATCGTCTTGAATGATCCCTTAACAAGCGCAGTTTTCACGAATGGCTCACACAAGAAGAGCGGTGGTAATGAATCATCGTCTTGATTAGAAGAATGTGTGCTAACTTGGGTATTGCGTCTAGGCAGTTGTGAAGGATGTGAAATTCTATTGCGCTTCGTAGGTGACAGAGGGGTGAACTGTATTTGATTATTCAACTTTTGCTTTGTTGGAGAAGATCCTTTGGTAGGAGAGTGTGTTCTACGCAAGGGAGAACCCCCGGCGTTAGGGTGACCGTAAACTTGGCCAGTTGGATCCAACTCCTTCTTGTTCTTTTTGGAACTTCTTCCAAAACCTCGAATGGTGTTCAAAAAAGACATGCTATAATGTAATTATGGAAAGATGCTTCTAGAACACGCTATTGGAAAATAATACTGCCAGGATATTCAAAATTTATCTCAGAGTAGGCGTTGATTTGAGTTCTAAACACTGAAATTGTATAGGAGTTAGCGCATCACGTGTAATACGGTAAAGAAGACGAGAAGATTACGAGAGTTAAACTGGCAATTTATTAAGCGTAACGTCTAATAAGACATGAGATGCGAGTAAATGATCTAGAAAGATCTAACTAGTCAGAAATATAATGCTAAACTATTCTAATTTACCCAAGGATTGGCCCATTTTGACCTTTTGACCTTGGGTCAAATTGAATTTAAAGTTGTTTGGTGCCTCGAAGATCAAAACAACGGTTGATCCAAGCTTAAAACCACCCATTTCCTGGCCCTTAGTCAATGGGTATCCTCCGAGAATTCTGCTTGCTTTAGAGTAAGTAGCTTCGTACACGGTATTCTTCTTCAAACGTTTTCTTTTGGACTCGGTGGTAGCAATGGTGGAGACTTCTGAGGTGTTTTCCAAGAGGGGGGTATTCTCCGAAGGTGTAGACAGCTTGGAGTAAACTTCATGTTCGTACACATCGTTTGTCTTCAAATCTTTATCGAAATTAAGAACAATGCTTCCAACGTTAGTAGCTCCAACAGGCACCATGGAAAAGAATCCATATTTCCAGTAACCTAACAATGCTACCCTTTCATTCAAAACAAACAATCCTTGGAGAGTTTTTTGGAAGAAAGGCGCAACCGAGAAGAGCTCACCAATAAAGTGACGCCTTAAAGTAGTGACCCAGTTGGTTGGGGAATGGTAGTGATGATAATCTCCTGGTGCAAGATAAATCACAGTGAAGTAAAGCTGTTTGTCAGTGTTCGATGTCTCCAAAGGAGCAGCAACTTTTTTGGCAACGGAAATCTCCTTGGCAATGGAAGATTTGGAATCAGCACGATCACCCTTATCCTTGTAGTTAATATCATTTAAATGGTAAGTAGACTCACATTCTCCTCCAATCAAATCGTCAACAGTGTATGAGATACCATTGATCTTAGCGAATTCCGAGTCTCTTTGAACGATAGTATCATCATCAGAATCATGGTCAAAGTCTAACGAGTGACTAGGAGCAGCCAAACGATCGTTTTTGAAACCCAACAACGCATCAACAGAATATGTCATACCTTTAACCTGTTCAATTTCACCGTTTTCGATGATACCGAACTTCAACACCTTACCATCAGCAGGTGAAACTAATTCAGTATCATCAAGCGGACGTACGCCAGGGCGGAGAGTTCTATAGAAAAACTCCGATAAATTAGAGTAGGTGGTCAAATCGGGGTTCTCCATTTCATCTAAATTTACACCAAAAAGGGCCGAGTAAAGTCTGTATGATGGACTTCTGAGCCATACAGGCAAGTTAATCGAGTTAACTTGACCCCACAAACGAGACATTGCCTTCAAAGGTAAAGTAGAATATGCATACAAGTGCCACAGTTGCGGCTTAATTTGGTACTCGTTGACGGGATCATCACCTCTTTCATAACGAATTTTGGCTGCAACCCCTCCCAAAACAACAGCAAGTGAGGTAACGGTCCACCAACGAATGAATCTTCTTCTTTGCTGACGCTTGCGACGAGCTTCAACGGAGAAAAAACGATTGTGCAAACTTTTGGTCTTGAGCTTGATCTTTTGGTTGGCATTGGACAACAGACGACGGGAGATACGGATATTGGGGAATCCAAGAGACTTGTTGCTAGGAATCAATTTGGACCCCTTGGACCAAGTGGAGTAGTACAACACATTCCTCTTTGGTCTAGGGATCTTTGGAAATTGATAGTAGTAGTAGCTGAAATAACGACGTTGCAGTTGTTGCAGTTGTTGCAGTTGTTGCAGTTGTTGTTGTTGCAGTTGAAGAAGGGTATGCTGTTGTTCAAGACGTTGTTGACAGACCCATTCCGCCCCTGTGGACGCTCTAGAGAGTGGTTGGGTAATGTTCATCCTTTGGGGCCCGAACATGTACGGTGAAGGAGACAGTCTCATCTTAGGCTTGACATTAGGAAATGCCCAAGAAGGGGTTCTATAAGCCATGTTATATGGAAATTAAGAACTCCGACAGATAAAAGTCAATTACTGGGACAGGTAATGTGGGCAACCCAATGCGGCAGGGAGTATTGTGGTAGTTATAGAAGACACGCCAGTTGGTAAAATCACGTTCATATCAATAGCATCACAAACAATAGCTGAAAACTATGCGCACACGACCTACTCCTGGTAGAACTAGGTAAATTTCGGGGTCCATACTGCATGTAGCACATGGTATTTCCCTCACCTGCATCAACCGTTGGCAATGTGCAGGAGAATATCCCCAGGATTTCTCGTCTTATTGGCCAGTGGAATACCCGTGGCAGCCGGTTATTGGATAAGGGGCACACGAGGAATGGAGAGGAACACAAGTGGAGGCGAGGGGACATTGTGCCCTCGCGCACGACCTCGCTGAAATGTCCTCAATCCCGTTAGGTCCGGTGGTCCTGGCTTAACTAGATGTTTCGCATGGATACAAATGAAGGTTAATACTGTCCATATTGTTACAACTCGCCAGTTGGCGCGTTGGAGGAGCAATCTGCCAGAAGAATGTGAGATGTGCTTTGTTGCCACAACCGCAGGTTCTGCAGCCAATTCCACGTCTTTGGTTGGTTGTGTCCAGGAGCATGTGTATTTTTGACGAGATTTTCTATGTTGATTTTCTTTTTAACTTGTTCTGTGGAATTCTATTATGGAACTACATCGTGTGAACCGTTCTCAATATTACAATTCCGAGTTATTATAATTAGTTTTATACATCTGTGATTTATTCCGCGTCGAGGTTGGCACCTTAGCACACTCGTTTATTTGATCCGGTTCTATTGCCGTCTATTCGGTGGTAAGTTTCCACAACTGCTGCTTCAACTGTTCGACAAATTCTAGTGACATGTAATGCATCTCGTCCTCCATCAAGGTATCGGCGTAGGCGAACAACAACCGGAGGTTCCAAAGGTGTTCAACTGTTTGTGGACACTGCGATATACGACTTAAATCGAGTTTCATATCAATAATATTGTAAAGCGAAAGGCCCGAGGTGTCTTCGTTGTCGCCAGCATCAAACAAAAGAATTCGCTTATCATAGGGGCTCAAGGGCTTCATGGGACTCAATTGCAACATTTTTAACAAATCTTGACTAACTTCCAATTCTCCGCTTCCCACTTGAAGGGCTTTGTTCTCGTTGCTCAATAACGACCCTATGGATGCCTTCAACATATGGTAATTTTTCCTCTTGTAAACATATAACGTGAGCCTATTCTTGAATATCTCCAAGTATTCCAGATTGGTACCGAGATCAATTTTCACAGAAAAGTAATCACTGGAAACGGTCTCCACCGTAGAAATCTCTTCGAGGGCCGGCAACAAACATGGGGTCAATGTTTCCCTCTTGCTGCCGTTTTTCATCACAATACGAACCGGAATTTTGCATGGTTCTTGTGTGGAGACGTCTCTAACCACAAGGCAACGAGGCTCCACTGAAAGTGCCCAAAAATGACGCATGGCTTGTAAATGCACTTCATAGTCACTCTCCAGACTAGGAAAAATGGGATATAGCGCAGTGATTAAACATGCAATTGCAAAATTGCTGCTACTGAAAGCATACTGACCCCCTGCTAAAAACAAGAACCCAAGACCAGTATTGATAGCCATGTAATTCCCATAACCCATCTCCTTACTTGTATCGTTATGGAGAGCTCTAAGCCGACGGAAACTTTCAAGATCTCCACTTCCTGCCATCACCACTGAAACACATAAAGCCAACAAATTTTGCATGTTGATTGCGCTATGATGTGCTATTTTTTGATCATAGTTATGGGCAACTTTAGATGAAACTTTCATCATCATATCCAAATAGTATAGTAAGGTATCTCTGGCAGTATGATTATGGGTTGATGCATATTTCGCAGCAATCGATAAACATGACCCTCCAAGAATATAGAAATAGCCAAGATGATCACTGTCGAGTGTATGCAAACTTCTGTCTGAGTATTTCTTTAAATATGGAGCAGGTAGTTCAGATTCGACCCACTCGATAGAATTTCCTATTTGGCTCCACATCACCAAGTTTTTAGCAACACAACGAAGCAATAACAAATCTGGCCGGATGTAATCCAACAATTGCTCGATTTCAGGTACCTTAAGTTTATTAGCAATAGATACATTCTCAGTTCTTAAGTAAATAAATCCAAGTGCTAAAATTGCACCACAACACGATTTATCCAATTCTTGAACAGGCTGGTGATCTTTCATGGCAATCGCAAGTGAGATTAATTTATCAACCACATGTGTATCATGTAACCCTCTCAAATCATCTCCTTTTCCCAAGTTTACATATCCAAGTGCAATACCAGCAGCCAATCTATAGCCCTCATGTATCTGCTCCGAATCATTTTGAAAAACTGAGCTGGTAATTTGTGAAAGCAAAATTTCACTCATTCGTCTATGCTGACTTTCTAAGTAAAGTAATCCAATACCAATAAGACCTGCAGTTTGTACCATTACTGGAACATTGAGATCATTCGCACCTTGTGGTAAAAGAGCAACTGCATGAACAGATAAAACTTTGGTTAACTTGTTATCCATAGATCCTCTAATACTAGCTGCCATTCCAATAAGGAGCCCAACACTTGTTAAAGGATGTTTGGGGCCCAAATAATTATAAATATGCCATTCTTCAAGCTTCTTAAGATGTCCATTAAGACCAAGTCCTAATAAGAACCCCGCATGTTGTGCATTTAAATCAGGAGGTTTATTAAAGATAATCCAACTTCCAGAAATGCCTTTTGCATCTCTACTAATACTCATGCCCGATGACGCACCATTATGAAAATGTCCCCATTCAGAAACGTTGGTAGGTATAGATCCTTCAGACAAGACGATATTAGTCATTGTGGGTGATATCAATGTATTCAAGTTGAACTTTGGAATTGGAAACTTCTCTGTAAGTAATGGTTTTCTACTAGCATAGAACAATGAGGCTCTACCTAATGGAATTGTCAAAGTTCTCATTGCTACCAAAGAAGCCAATTCTCTTTGAAGGAGGACCAAGTCATACTCAGAAATAGCTTCGTCAGGACGTAAAGTTGCTGTTTGAGTTTTCGTTTGATGTAAAAGAGTAGTAATCTCAAAATATCTTCTGTCGTAATCAAACATCAATTTAGTGATGTTTATTCTTTCTGCTTCAGCTTGTCCATCCCAAGGAGCGATGGTTTCGTTCTTATCTAATATGTTCGATAAAACTTGGCCGATGCTTTTGGATTCGGATATTGTACTGATTGCATTGACATTGGAATGGTCATCTGATAAAAACATGTTGAGATCTTTTCTACCCACCAACTCTAACGCCTTCTCTGTCCACTCAAAAGCCGGATTTTCTTGACAAATCAGTATTGCTTCTTTTAATGGAATAGCAATTCCTGGTGGATAAGTTTCTAAATCCCCTTGTGTAATCCCATATTCACACATCAAATCAATCACCGTGCTAGGACCATAATTTGGAGAAACAATAACTTCAAAAAATTTTAAAATACAATGAGTTCTCGGAGTGATAAGAGCATCGATTGAATCACCTTCCTCCACTAATTGTGAGAAAGTAACATAACGAATTATCTTATTGCTGAAAAGACTTGCCAAAGATTCTAGCACATTTGGAGGTGATTCTAGAATGAAAACCAGTAAAAACTTGACTCCCGGATCTATCAAACTGTGATCTACCAGATAATAATTACTCCAATGATCTGGCCATCCCATCCAGGTTATCATTTGGGCCAAAAGAAAGCCAATTTTTTCAAGATATGCTCCCGAGGTCAAGTCGAGTCGCAATTCTTCCCTTAAAAGATGCAAAGACAAAGTGATGTATGGAATTAAGTCTGAAAGTGAATAATTTAGATGTGCAGCTTCATGAAGATATCTTGCTTTAGGAATTAGCTCCGTAATGTAATTTGTAACAGTAGGTGCTGGACCATCAAATGGATAAATGATTGAAAGAAAAGTAATTACAAAAGCTGTCCATTCATCCTTAAAATCGTCCAACATGACAGCAGTTCTCCATAACATCCAAACTGTTTCACTGATTTTTGACCCAGATAAGTATTTGAAACATGTTAAACATTTCAAAACGAAGGAATTTTGTGGGCCGAGTCTAAGCTTTATTTGGGTTGTTTGGCCATTTGCTGTGCTCAAAGTAACCCGATCGTCACAAGAACTGGTCAAACCTGTGATAGAGTCAGGTAAATTTGATAAATTGATTTTTGGTGATGCAATGTCCAAGAAAGGGTTTATTAATGTTAGATTCCCATCACTGTAGCATATCAAAAAACCTTCGTATTCTGGATGATCTAATGAAATGCAATCTTGACACAGGAAAGTGTAGCACGATTGAAAGCGACCCGAAGAAGGATGTTTATATATATAGGACCTTGTTTCACGGGTTTGCTTATTTACGAGAATAATTGCTTCCTGATCTTCAAAAGTTATCCCAAAAATTCTTAATTGATTTCTGTCGATTTTGAGAGCTATGACGTCAACTCTTGTCAAGATCATATCTTTCTTGTATATGGTGAATTCATTTTGCAATGCCTTTTTCTTCGAAATTTCAGGTATACCAGGATCCGTACTCATTCGAGCAATAGATGATACATCAGATAGTAAGGTACTAGTTCTTTTCTTCTCCATATTTAAAGAAAGAATGTTCTGATTCGAACTCGGAGCATCATTCAATATCTCATCTTCGAGTATCCTACTAGGGTTAGGTGTATACACCAAGGAATGCTTCCTTTTCATATATCTTCCAGGATTTGAATTCAATATTTTGTTATTCTTGGTAGAAGATCGAATTTGATAGATGAGAACATTACCTTCATGAATATTGTAAGTGGCACAAAGACTGGAAGACTTGTTCAAGGCCCGCCTTGGAAATGTCATAAGTTCTTCGTGTCGAGATATAATAGATGTGGATGAAGTGGTGACAATCTTGAATTCTCCAATGGGATCTACCAAGGTGAGGAACTTGGCATTGTTCAATTGTTGTGGATGGAGATTGGATGAATAGGAGCTATAATGAGACTGATCCTTCTCTAGAACTAGTCCTGACTCAAAAGGAAATGCATTTTTTAAAACGAACGGAAAACTCACCATATAAGTTCGTCCATCACCATAATAGATATGTGCAGACTTTGCAAGACAAATCACCAAGGCAGTGGTTACTTCGGCGTTATTGGCTCGATTGTTGAAACTGGTGAATGTGGCAGCCACTATCTTCTCATTAAATGTGTACCTTTTAGATATAGTAGAGCCCTGGATCACCACCACCTCGTTTTGGGCGAGTAAGAGCTGTCTGTTTTGAGGGAAGAGACGAGTGACATATCCATTCGAATTGAGGAACGGGTGGACTATTTCTCTGCTGATATTGATGGCAGGAAGCGATAGGCTTTCAATAGGCTTGGAATGCATTGAAAAGCTTCACCATAGATTCACGATCTGGTGATCTGGTACTGGTGCTGTTTGTTCTCCAAATGTTATTAGTGAAGGTGATGATTGTGTATATACAGGTACGGGTTGGGTGCAAAACTTTAATAACATTAGGTTTGCTAGTGACACGGAAAGCAAGATTCTGCCTTCAAGGAAGTGTAACATGAAGGTATCGAGATTTCTTCTGATGAATACGTCTTTGATGTTTTTAAGGACCATTTACAAGAATAGGACTTTGATTCGAAGTATTAAATGTTCAGAGTTAAAATTAATCTGCGACGAACGGAAGACAAATCAAATGGAATGATTAATTGTATGCTTTAGCATATCCGAAAACTCTAGGGTTTTCTAGTGTTCAGAACCACACATTTTGGCTCAAAGCATTATACAGTGCTACATTTTGATAAAACATTCAACCTCATTCATATAAACAGGTAGTCACACTATGTACAAAAGACTTACTCAATGATTCTGGTGATCAAACCAGTACCAACAGTCTTACCACCTTCTCTGATGTTGAAACGTTGGTTGACTTCAATAGGAACAGCTCTGATCAATTCGGCTTCCATTTCGATGTTGTCACCAGGCATAACCATTTGAGAGTGGTCAACACCTTCACCGGCTGGGAATCTGAAAGAAGCAGTAACGTCAGAAGTTCTGAAGAAAACTTGAGGCTTGTAGTTTTCACCGAATGGAGAGTGACGACCACCTTCTTCGGTAGACAAGATATAGAGGGAAGCAAGGAACTTCTTGTGGGAAGTAACAGTGCTTGGCTTAGCCAAAACCATACCTCTCTTGATGTCATCTCTCTTAACACCTCTTAACAAGACACCACAGTTGTCACCAGCCATGGCAGAGTCCAATTCCTTCTTGAACATTTCAATACCAGTAACGGTGGTCTTGAATGGCTTCTCGAAGTTACCGACAATTTCGATTTCTTCACCCTTCTTCAACATACCTCTTTCGACTCTACCGGTAACAACGGTACCTCTACCAGAGATAGAGAAGACATCTTCAACTGGCAACAAGAATGGTTGTTCCAAGTCACGTTGTGGGGTTGGGATGTGCTCATCGACAGCGTCCAACAACTTGGTGATAGCTTCAGCACCGATTTCTGGTTGTCTGTTTTCCAAAGCACATAAAGCGGAACCCATAACAACTGGAGTGTTGTCACCGTCGAAACCGTAAGTGCTCAACAATTCTCTCATTTCCATTTCAACCAATTCCAACATTTCTGGGTCGTCGATGGTGTCAACCTTGTTGACAAAGACAACCAAGTGTTGGACACCGACTTGTCTGGCCAACAACAAATGTTCTCTGGTTTGAGGCATTTGGCCGTCAGTAGCAGCAACAACAATGATGGCACCGTCCATTTGGGCGGCACCAGTAATCATGTTCTTGATGTAATCAGCGTGGCCTGGACAGTCAACGTGGGCGTAATGTCTCTTTTCAGTCTCGTATTCAACGTGAGCAGTGGAAATGGTGATACCTCTGGCTCTCTCTTCTGGGGCTCTGTCAATGGATCCATAATCCAAGAAGTTAGCACCACCCTTTTCGGACAAAACCTTGGTGATAGCGGCGGTCAAGGTGGTCTTACCGTGATCGACGTGACCGATGGTACCGATGTTGACGTGTGGCTTGGAACGGTCGAAAGCAGCATAGCCTCTGACGAGGGCTGGACGGGCTCTCACAGCCATGCGTCCGGTGGAACGCAAGGAACTAACGAATTGCTTGAACATGATGGCTAATTGTAAGAATGAAATTTTTGTAAATTTTTCATCCGGCCAATGGGTCGATGGTACGAGCACGTCGTGCGCGCCTCAAATATACACTGCAGGGGTTATGGAAAAATGACGTATATTAAGAGATTAAGAGATTATGAAAAAGGTTTAGGGTCTTTCTGTATCTAAAAGTGGTTCACTAGAACTCAAATTCAGATCCACTATGTGTTCAACTGCTCTTATCTCGCTGATTTCTGCGTCTAGGCCGTGGTTTTTGAAATATTCGTAGTAAACGCATAACATTAATAGCATTCCTTGCAGAATAGCAGCAACCAAGTATGGTAGCCATGAGCTCCAATGCGTTCCTTTGGTAAAGAATAAGTTGGCTGTGAGCACAAACCCACCTGGGGTCTGAATGCACATCATACCAATCGACAAGGTACCCGGGTGTTTGAGTCTGAACGTGGTGTAAATTTGCGGCACGTACTTGACCACCGTGATCGCCATTGACAAAAGACTGTTCACATTGGCAATCGGATAAAGGTATGGTGTGTAGATTCCCACTACCACTTGTATGAATGACAATGCCGCATGAAGTGCAACCAAGTATCCAACCTGAACAATTTTGGCGTATTCCTCCTGGTCTTGCTTGATGGAATTCCTGGTCACCACCAATACCATTCCTAAGATGGAGATCGCACATATACATTGTACACCAATCTGGAGCAAATTGAGTTGGGAATTGAAACAGTCAAATACACTAAGCAGTGAGCAACACAGTCTAGCTTTTGAAGAAATCAAGACGATGTTGGTGATGGTGAAGAGTGGAGATGCAGAACCAAAGAACAAGAAACTTGTGGATAAGCCTTCGGATGTCTTTTTGATGTAAATACGCCTGTATTGCGGGACGTAACTTAGGAATATGAATAATGTCATCATTACCAGGGTGAAGAAATGCATCACAGATGCGCCCTCATAGATGGCACATTTATCCTTCATCATCGCTTGATATCAGCTTGTGTTGATGATGCTAATCTGGGGTGTAGAATTACAGTGACCTAAAGATGCTTATCAAATTGGCTGCACACTACTTTGGTACTATATGCAGAATAGATTTAGATGATAATTAGGGTAAGAAATGGATTAAGATAGCCCAACACCCAAACATTCACAAGTACAAAAATTAACAGCTTACGTATGCAAATAAGTGGTAGCCTCATTGGCTATTTTATTGATAGTTATAGTTTGGGTACAATTGTGTGTGAGTCCTGATGAATCTTTAAACAATATCAATCAAGTAAATGTTCAATGTGGGAAATTCCGTAATGGCGCCCACAGAGGCTGTAAATACAAGGAATATGTTGGGATGGATCATAGTAAGTTCAGCTGGTAATTTTTTAATATCCACTGCAATTGTTAGCGGAGTTTGGCTAGGAAAGAGTTGCTCTTGGCCGGTAGCTTTTAGAGAACCCCAATATTGATATAGCAACTGGTGTTTGTATTGTTTCAGCAATTGGATTATCAATCAATCAGTTAGCAAGATTAAACATCCATCGTTCTAAAATAGAAAGGTTAAAGGATAATAAAATGAGCAATTAACTGCTAGATCATAATCCTTGATGACAAAATAGGAAATTAAAGCTGTTGAAAATCAATAACTTGCCCCTTTTTATCCAAATGATATAAAAGTTATTGTCATTCATGATAAAAGGGCTTGTTCTCTTGAAATTCAAGAGAGGAAAACTAGATTCCACAAGCAATGAACTTTTTGCTAGCGTCCACATGCTTTTGGTGCTAGCATCCATTTACTCGAAAGTTATTATATTCTTAACCTTTCCAGATAGTTCAAGAGCATACAAGAAGCGTTGACAACAAATATTAGCAGACTATGTATGATTATGGCAGGATATATAAATCAAGACAGGAAATACTAGAACCCGGGTTGAACGTTAGGAAGAAAACTTACGAACATCAAACAATTTGTGCTTTCGAAGTGAGTCTCAACATTCCATAGAACTTTCTTTGTAGTTGGTACCGTTAGAATAGGCATACTTACACCCATAAGTGCAATATTAACCAAATTAAGGCAATCAAATAACGATTATTATGTACTCTATATCGGAATGCAAGTATATCACTTTTGTATGCGTTAACATTCAAATGTGGATTGGTTTCACACTTGAATCCAATTTTCTGCCTACGCATATACTTTTCAAGTATCAAACGAACTTCATTGACAAAAATTACCCTAATATTGTCAATGGTACTTTCACCAGGATGCTATCACTATTGTGAAGTTTCAAGGTAATATTCAAGTAGTATGACCTGCCCATGATACAGCTTTGGAATGTGGGAACCATTACTGTGGCTTCACTGATCAAATCTTCCATGGACACTTTGCTAAGCACCCCTTTAAGATCAATATTTAATGATAATTGTTTCGAGAAAGTAGTATCATGGGTTTCTTTTTTCCATGTTTGGCTTGCTTCGAATTTAACATGGTCCACTCTGATAGAATTTGCTTTGGTTTGCAAGTTTGATAAACTTTTAATATCCATAATTAATTGGTTATCAATGTCAAGGACTTCGTAACCAAACTTCCTTATCAACTTGCTAAGTTCGTTGAGATAATTCTTGAATGGATTAATTATTATTCCATCAAAATTATCCTTTTCACTTCCACTATTCTTGAAAATCAAATCATGTGTGATTTCTATTGGAATGGGGTATTTTTTTGAGCGAAACGTGAAAACAACCAAATCTACTGATATTCCCTTAATCTCAGGTGGCTTGGACGATTTTGCAGTCTCTTCATTATTGTATTGAACCCTCAAAGTTAATGGAATCTTCATTGAGGTTGCCAATTTCTCATGGCTATCAGCACTTAGGGCCCTGAAATTGAATGGCCGAATATAACTGACACGATAATCCACCTTTGGGGTACAAAGCCCGATGAGTCCCATGATTTTAGGTGCAGCGGTCAAAGACTTCTTCTTCAAAGGATAAAACGCTTCATACTGAAGGGTGGAATTCATTTGATCAACAGTATTTCGTCGATAAAGCTGTTTTCTTTTTGAAGTAGATGAAATTCTACCCAATTCAACCGTTTTTTCCTTTGATTCATCTATCTTATCAGAATTAAGTTGTTTTCCAAGTTCCAAAATCTTCTTTATTCTTTCGATCAAATTTTTATGAAGTGATATAGACTGGTTATCCAAAATTTCTTTATCAAATTCGTAAAGTAATTCTTCTTTGGGAATTACTCGTAAGAAGCAACTTGCTTCAGACACGATGATGAATTCATCTTTCTCCCCTTGAGACATAACCTTAGAAAATTGAGCATAGTCTGAGTTTTTACCAATCACTCTCGCTTCCACACTATAACTAATTGCTGTATCGGAGAAGGAAAAATCTTTGATCCGATGGTCGAGTACACCATTAAAAGTCGATCTTTTATTCAATTGAGGGCGACCAGAAGCCTCTTTCTTATTATTTTCACGAAGCCGCCTGATGTTCTTCAAGAACTGGTCTTTCGCTAAGCCAACAGTTGGCAATAACTGAATATGCCTTTGGAGGTTGTGAGTTTCGCAAGCACAGTCCAACAACCTATCAGGAACAGTGAAATTGAAGGATTTTTTATAGGTAGTATTCGGCTCCAAAAACTTATCCATTGATAGCTGGTTAAGAGTATTATCTAAAGGATCCACCATTAACTTTTCATTATTGAGAGTGGCGGGAGTCCAAGACGCATCGTAATCAAACATATTTAGAAACTTGTAGAAGATCAATGGCTCTTTCTTCTCAGAGTGTTCATTCATCACCGATATCTTTCCTTCAAATACCACCGAAAACATGTCAAAGGGAAGCCTTGTGCTCGACTTGTTCCGAATGGTGACAAATCCATGCACAGGATCTCCTTGACGGAACTCCAAGGCTTGGTGGTCGAGTATCAATGGAGGAACACCAGCACGATGTGGGGACTCGGTCAATTCGACAGAAAGCTCAAGCTTGTTGAGATTAATGGTCTTCATACGGTGACTGTTCCCTAAAATGGAATCTTCCCAACGTGTGGGGCCCTGTGCCTCTTCCGACAGATTCATATTCGGAAAGTATTCGCTGGCAGTTTGAGTTGTTTCTGGCATCAGGTAACCTGGGGGAGGTCTATCATCGGAACCTGGCGATAGATTTTTGGAAAACGTAGACTGATAGAGCTGATAAGAAGGAAGGATGTTCCAAATGGGTACATGTTCATAGGCAGGCAGTTGAAGTGGTTGCAAATTGGCTTGGATGGGAGACCTTGCTGATGGTGCAGAGGGAGGAGAAGCTGAATTTTCTGGTTGTGTAAATGAGTTACCCGAACTTCCATTCTGCTTGGTGGTGCCAGAAAAGAGCCTCATTGGGCCAAATATATGACACTGTAGTGTTAAACCACTAAACTGTGGAGAATTTTGATGGGATCAAATTGAAGGGTTTAGTGTGCGCGTCTCAAGTTCCCACAAATAATCATCATAAACCTGAACTAGGTGGATGTGCTATGAGTTCACTGTTCTGGGCACTGAGTGCCACCAAAAAGCGCAACGAACTTGTGCCAGGATCATCTAAATGGGTTGCTAGCGAGCTTTCCACGGTGAATGATGTGGTTTTGATTCATAATGAGCAGCTTTTCCAAACCTTCCAAGATCGATTAGATGTGATGAACGCGTTCATGAAGACCGCCTTGTTAGGAAGCAAGGATCCCGAGATTGCAGAGAGTCTCTTGAACGATGTAAGATCCCGAAATAGCATCACCAGATCCCGTTCGTCGTCACATTTCAGTTACTTGTCTACACATAGTCCCTCACCCCTCCTGCCCCAAGAGTCATCATCACCAAGTAATCTCTCAGTTTCTGCCCAAAAACAACAGAAGGTAGAGCCATTTACCCCGTCACCTCTGAAGGAGATTCCTAAGACCTCGCTGAACATCGACTCCTCTTTTATACCGATCGCGAAAACAATTGATGCCAATAAGAAAGTGCCATCAGAGGTACTTACAGGCCGGAGCCAAAGTTACAGTGGTCCAGGGTTAGACGACTCATTCAATGCTATCAGTACTGCAATTAGAAAAAGTATCGCAGGTAAATCTGCACAACTTGAAGTCCTTTCACTGAAGCAACTGTCTCCAAAGCAAGAGAACCCTCCTCAAAAAGTCAAAGATGAAAACACCAAGAAAATCACGTCCAAAACTCCCAAAAGAAGCTCAATATTCGTGTCACTTCCTTCCAGAGAACCCATAACTATATCATCATCTAAATCTAAAAGACTAACTGCGGTCAAGAGTAGATCGCTGCGTGTATATGAACGATTGGACATTGCTTCTAGACCTGAAATACCCTCATTGAATAAGAATATGGTACTTTCCCCAGTTGCGATTCCCACATCTAAATTTCTAAGCTCAAAAAATATTATTAATTCAACAAACACTGAGCTCAAAATATCTAAACCCGAAACTCCTAATTTTGAACAGGAAAAGTACAAAAACAGTAACGAAAGGAAAGAAATTGGAATCATCCAAGATAAACACGAGCGAAATGAGCGAGAAATTCCAAGTATTAAACAGAGCCAAATCCCGAAATTAACGAAGAGTTCATCAGGCTCACCAGTACGAAAACAAGCATTGAACGAAGAGTCAAAACTACCATCCTACATGAGATCTACTACTAGTCGTAGTAATAGTGTTTCGCCTATCAGAAAGGAGGCAAAGATCATTTCACCATGGAAAACGTCTCCTCAGAAGAAGAATCCATTTTCACGAAAGGAGAGAAGCCCATTAAATGATCACAAAGGTGTTCAAGATAAAAGTAAGACAATAAACATCAATTCACAATCAGAGCATAAATTGATGGATAGAATAATGGCTCCTACGAGTTCCAGTGCACTTAAAAGCAAGTCAATTTCTACGAAAGTACAGAAGTCAGCGGTAGATAAGAAGAATGACATAAGTACAAAAAATAGATTCCTAACAACTTCTTTGACTCCCTCCAACCCTCAATTTAGTTTGCAAAAATCTTTACCAACTGATGGTACAATAAATGAGTTCGGAAGGCGATTGATAACTTCTCCTGCAAAAGTTCATAAGCACACAGGAGATTTAGATCATAAAACACCAAAAACACCATTAAAAATGGAATCCAACTCCATTCCACATTTGAAAAAGAAATCTATGATGGCAGAGCGCAGTGAAGCAGCTGCTCAAAAGCCGAAACAAAAAATAACAATCTCGATGAATCATAAAATTGATTTTAATAACAACTCAAAATCAAAAAATCACGAGACTGATTCGTCCAAGTCCCAACGAAACGCAGTAGCATTACCAGAGGTCGCTAGAAGAAATGTGAACAAAGTTACAGAATCAAAGAAAAGAAAGATCACAAAAGAATTGAAAACACAAGAAAGTACAAATCAAATTTTACCTAATAATATATTAAATGATGATGATTTGGATGATACTTCAAAAAAGTCTAAAATCCTTAATAAGAAAGCTAGTCGCGTATCTGGGCTCAAGACACCATATAGAGGACGAATAGATCGGAATGAACCGGCAACACCGAGTCATATAACCCCAAGTAATCTACCAGAAATATATTCAGACGAAGATGAAGATGGACTGAACCAAAAAATATTGAAGAGCTGGGGTAATACACCTGAACTTCATAAGATTATCATGAAGAACCGAGAGATCGACCCCACCAGTGTTTTTGGGGTTGTACCTAAAATCAACATCGAAGAGATTTTCGAATCTCAAGCGTCAAGAATTAGAGGTAGACAGTCACCTTATATGTCACCCGATGAAAAGCAAAGGCAACACGAAGAGCGCCAATACGTCATTGAAATGGGATACAAATAACTAAAGTCTTTTGGCCAATGCGACTTCCTTCTTCCATTTGGAAATCCATCCAGGAGAATCTGCCTTTGGAACAACATAAAGTCTTAATCCATTATCAAACAATGGCGACTTTGGACTATCATTCATCAAAGCATTATTAATTGCAAGTTTCTTTCCAACCTTGACCAAACCCCCAGACATAGTTTCCATGTAACATTCTAAAGTCTTGGTGGAGAAACCCTTGTGCTTTGGATCCTTAAACCATTCGATTGGTCTATTCAAAATCATTTCCAAGAGCTCTAGAGGAGTTGTTAACTCACTTACTTCTGAGATGAAATCGAATTCATCAATGGTTGGATAAATAATCATTGCAGGGAAAATCAATTGTGATTCATGATCCTTTTCATCTTCCAATTTTATAGTGGCATTATCCAATAATTCAGCAGGTCTTGATGACTTTATAATTGAATAGTGTCTCAACTTAATTGCATTATCTAAAATTACTCCTTGTAGCCTTTTCATTTCTGCTTCTCGTTCTTTGCGGAGCTTTGTTTCTTCAATTGATTTTTGCTTAGCAACCACTTTAGCTAATGTGTCTTTGATAGCCGCATTTTCAGCATCCAACGTTAATCCATATTCCAAAATGCTCTTAGCCTCATCATACCTTTCAACAGCAAAGAATGCCCTTCCGGAACGGTAACAAGCCTTGAAACTTTTAGGATCATATTGTAAAACCTTCTTACAATCTTCAATACAACGACGGAAGTTCTTCAACTCGAGGTTACATGCAGCTCTGTTCAAGTATAGAGCACTGTTGATGGCGTCCACTTCACAATCGACTTCAATACCCTTGGTATAATATGAGATGGCAGCTTGATATTGCTTGGTCTTGTAGCAATCATTACCTTGGTTCTTGAAGTTAGTGGCGATCTCATCAGGCTCACCATCATAAGCCAAACTCTTGAGTGCTTCCAAAGTGACGTTCTCTCCTCCATCTTCTCCAGTTTCGTCCAACTCCGTCATGAAGAAGGGCAATTTATTCAACTCTTTCATGACATCATCAGCGGATTTGTTGGCCAATTCTGAGAGTTGTGGAGGTAACTCAGGCTCTCCTGCTTTTGGCACGTATCTTCTTTTCTCCCATTCGGAGATAAATGCTGTTGGATCGGGGACCTGTTCTTCGGACATGATGAGATGAGAAGAAATTTCGGTTGCAAATGTGCGATGATGTGCCTTGGTAAATAGTTGATAATTTTATAGTGTGAGCATTAAGAGTTTGCAAGAGTTTTGGACTTGGTGAACAACAAAAAAGTATGAAAAGTGTTTACTAGAAGCTCACCAATGTCAACTTAGTTTTAGGAGGCCATGTTTGAAGAGAACCAAAGGGAGACTTATACAGTAAAGTAATTCATAATCTCAACCTATTTGAAAACAGTCACCATCTAGTTGGATATTGAGTTGTTCAAGAATAATCTACAATAATCTCATTACCTGGTATTCAAAGAATCGTATATTTGCTACTCTACTATATCAAGTCGAAACCATATACTCATGAATCTATTTCGTTTATTCTAATCATTACAATGTGCCTATAACTCTATTTTAACACCCTTACGATCATGCCTCGTTTTTTGCAATACCAATGGAACTCTCATGACAATCTTGTCACCATTTGGACATTTTAGGTTTATCTTCAAGTAGTAAAGTCTAGACATCAAACACGATTGGAAGTCTGGCACCAAACAATATTCAGGGGAGGTTGAAACATTTGGAAGTGCATTACTAATATCCACCTTAAGGTTGAATTTTTTGAAATATTTGATTTGCTCTTCCACTTGACCTGTGGAGTTTGAGCTTGTCAAGGTCTCTGATTCCCATGGAATTGACGATAAGAGTTCGAACGATTCTTCAGAATTGACCGGCAGCACTTTGGTTTTGGCGATCTTCAAATGGTCGTATTTTGATGATAAATTGGCCAAACACTTGACATCCTGAATTAGCTCTTTGTCCATGTCTAAGGTTTCAAATCCTACTTCTTTGATGATTTTGGACAACTCCATAGCATATTTTTGGAAGGTACGAATCGTCACAACGTCAAATGTGTCTGTAGTCCGACTTTTATTCTCGAACAACATATCTGGGTGGAAGACAACTGGAATCGGTAAACTCTTTGATTTGATAGTTAAACATACCAATTCAACGGATATTTTCTTCAAGTCGGGTAGTATTGTGCTGTGGTTATCAGAAAACACAAACGTCAAATCAATTGGAATGGTGACGTCAGTGACCGGAGGTGGTTGACGGGAATCTTTAAACTTATCCAAAGGATTATAACTTACCTTGTACTCCTCCTTGGGAGTTGATAATGCAATCAACCCGATGATCTTTGAAGATCCAAAAACGGATTTCTTTTTATACGGCATGAAAACCTCGTAAATGCTATCTCTGTGAACTCTGGGCCGGGTTGGGTTGACTTTCTTGTAAAATGATTGTTGCATCTTTGCCAATTCAATAGCACTGGCGGTTTCTGTAAGGTTTGTAGAACTTTCTGAGTGGGAAAGTGTAGAGTTAGTGGATGTAGATGGTTGCAAGGGAACGTGGTCACTCTTAGATATTAATTCTCTTCCAAGAGCAATCTTTTCGGTAATCTTTTCCACCATGTTGGTGTACAATAGCTTGGCTTCTTCGTTGATCATTTTTCGATTCGACTCAAAAATTGAATTGGTAGCACCTATGACACGCAAGTAACAGTAATCCTCGTTAGCAACAACGTATTCATCACCTGCTGGGTGTAAATGTGGTAATGCATTACGTTGCACGATATGCTCGTAATCCGACGCCTTTCCAATGATTCTAGCACTGATACTGAAATCTATGGAACAATCTTGGAAAGCAAAATCATTGGTTATGGAAGCATAAGTGACGTTTTTGGTTCTTTCACGGATTGACTCTTCTGGATGTTCATCACTTTCCTTCCATTTTTGACGCAAAAGAGTAATAATTTCATTCTTTGAAATACCCAAAGATGAAGGCATCTGGAGGTGCTTCACTAACCCATGCTCACAGGTACTATCCAAGAGTTTTTCTGGCATTCTGAAAGTGAAGAATTTCTTATAAGTGATACCAGGCGAAAGGATTCTTTTGTTGTTGAAATTAACATGTGTACCATCCACAGGGTCGATTAAATTGATTGGGACGTATGGATTGTTATGGTCTGTGGGTAGACGATCAAGACATGCATCATTCCAGGAAGCATTGAAGTCGAACATGTTTAGGAACCGAACCACTTGGCTGGGCGGTTGTACCACGGTGTTTTTTGCATTTCCAAACGTGATCAGACCTTCTAAAACAACCGAAAACATATCAAATGGAATATCCTGCTTGGTTTTGTTGGTGATGAGAATGTATCCGAATATATAGTCGCCCTGCTTGAGCTCCACGCCCAAAGGATTGATGATGTTAGGTTTTTCCCCGATTTTACCGATTTTGTCAGTCAAGAAGATTTGAATGTTAAGCGATTTCGATAGTTCTTTGTTGATGGAGGTCAACCGCTTCAATTTATGGACGTTTTCTAGGATGGTATCGTCTAGCTGCGCAATGGCTCCGCTGGAGGAGTCTATGAACTCCTGGGGGTTGGCCACGGGTGAAGTTGGAAGCGAGGTTAAGTATTCAACAGAACCGTTTGATGCGTTGGAAGCATTGGATATCTGGGGGGCCAATTCGTAGCTTGGAGGGTCTGTTCTTAGGTCATCGATGGTTGGTGTCAAGTTTTTGGACACTGTGGATTGGTACATCTGATATGAAGGGAGGATGTTTAGAAGGAGCTCCTCGTCGTCTTCGGGGCCCTGGTTGCGCTTCAACGACAACGACGAGAGCTTCAAATTGAACTTATTCCGGTTGGTGGACATGCTGAGTTTGTGTCTGATGCTTGTTCAGTGTCAAATCTCCTGGTTTGGGCAAGAAACTGCGGTGAAACCTGATTCTTCGCTATGGGACAGTTGTTGAATATGATGAAGTAGCCACGGTGTTGCACCACGAAGGCCACAAATGATCAACAGGGATTGTTGTTGGCCACAATTTACTACCGATGACAGCAGCTCGAAGCACAGAGATTGCTGGTGTAACACTACAACAGGCAGCCAGGGATATGATTTGGAGTTGGAGATAACCGGGTGCAAGCGCCTACCTTAGTGCGGAAAGATATGTCTGACACAAGGTGTGTGCAGGAGGGTTCTGTGGGCCGATGGAAATGAAACTCATATCCTTCGAAGAGGCGGGTTTCACAACAGGGTAACGTCATGTTGCTACAGTTCCATCACTTCATCCATGCTGCTACTACTTAATTCGTATTTTTCTCGGTTTACGGCTCTGTGGTAGCGATTTGGTGGGTGTTTCAAAAAGTCCATGGCTGTGGTGGTGCTCTAGCGAGACATATTTCTCGCATCACCGCTGGCCGGGGTGTTAGCGACACATTTATCGCATTTTAGCGATGGGCCAGCTACCGGGCCGGTAACAGGGGCTCTAAAATGACACACTTTCCCGCCACAACAGGAGCGCTAACGGCTGGTGAAAATAGACCATCCAATGGACCATGGCTGGATTGAGCTGCCACAAGCCCCGGCATGGTGTATATTTTTGGGTGTTCATCTGGGACCTGCAGCTATCGCTGGTGTTGGTGGAGGAGCCAATGACGCTGAATCTAACCTGTTTCGTAGTTATCAGATTGACACTTCACCAGTGTTATGAGGCCAGATGGGTATTGTGGTGGGGCAGTGGAGGGGCAGGTTGCGGAATTGTACCTATCGGGCAGTTAATGATATTAATAGTCTCACGACACCTGGTCCCTCACAGGTGATGTTGTTCATGAATTCGTATATACTTGCCAATTAGGGTGTTTTCGGGTGGACTATTGTTGCACTGCGCTTATGACAGTTATGGACACATATGTAAGTCCAGAAGGTACAAAAATGTAACCTTGTTGAGTTTCCAGTTATCTTTTCTATTTGTAAGGTATACTTTGGTGAGATTCCCGGTCTCTGGTGCCAACTCCAACAATAGTTAGGGTAAAGCAAGGCCACGAAGGGGGACTCTAGGATTTGTAAATCCCAATTCCTTTCAAACGATGGTAACACTGAAGTTAGACTTTATAATGACATGCTATAGGTAGCATTCACCGGTTTTCATTGTTGTCATGGGTGTGGCCACCGTCGCTTCAGTACCTGGACTAAATTTCACTCCACACTAAATTTACACTAACTAAACGGGCTATATTGGAGGTTGAAACTAGTGAAATATCACAGGCATCTATCCAACACCCAATGAATGCTCAAGTTTGCAGTGTCCGTGGATTCTTATTTCTGAATGTATCGATTTAAGATACATCCTGAAGGCTCATTACCACAGATAGTCAGCCATGAGCCTGCGAGTTTGGCAGCATCTATGACAACACCTATTATTCCGTTTCTAGAATCGGTTTCGGGGATTATTTCCTTTTTAGGACCATCCGTGGAATTGAAAACCCATATCATTCTCCTGTTTCCATCTGCTTTATCAAATGCTATGCACTAAAAAATCAAATTTTGTGGCTGGAGTCACACTATGTATTTCGAGACCTGGTCCTTCATAATATAATAATAGGCCTTATTTTCACTCTCAATGATGACACAACTAATTAAAATTTTCGTCATAATAATTAATGGCTAAATCTTTACTATTCATAGAGACCATTGTTTTGATTACATAAATGGAATACAATAGCCATCCCGAAACCAAGGGTCCATATTACACCTGATAAATATTTAGATTACATTTTTTTCTCATGGTGAAATAGCTCAATTAATTTTTCTAGTTTCAAAATTAAATATAACTGTAACTTTACTGGAATATATTTTTACTCTAGTTTATCCAAATATATTTAAATATTACAATGCAATGTCAATGGAAGAAAAAACCGTTAACTTGCAGAACTAAATATTACTATGCAACAACCCTTTCTTCATAAACGTTTCCACTATGCCTCAATAGTCAATGGAACATTTACAACCATTGCGTCACCATTGGTGAGTTTCATAGTGATGCGTATGTAATACAAGCGTGCCATTAGACAGTTCTGAAAATCTGGAACTAAAGTGAAATAGTTGAACCCTTTATTCTCTCTGTTCTCTGGCCCTTTAAGATGACAGTCGCTTAAATTGATTTTGAGTTCAAATTTCTTGGAATAAAGGGTATGGCCACCATTGACTTGATCTTCTAATTCCCATGGAATGGTTTTGATAGAAGTATGAAGTCCAGATCCGCTGGTACTTTTGGAAAAGAATTTGACATCTTCGTCCTGGAATGCAAGGTTAATGTACTTTGTTTGAAGGGATGCAAGTGATTTTACATCCTTGAATAATTGACTTTCAAACTTGATCAAATCATTTCCCACTGTTTGGATCTGATGGGTTATCTCTGCAAAATATTCTTTAAAAGGATTGATAATAATGGAATCAAAGTTATCCAAGTCTTTCTTCTTATAGTCTATTTCTTGATCCCTGAAACACATCTCATGGTTGATTTCAAATGGAATGAAGTACTTTTTCGAACGTATAGTTAAAACACTTAATTCTGGAACTATTGACTTGATTTCTGGTAGCCCTGATTTTCCTCCACGTTCTATAAAATATGAAAGTTCCATGGGAATGGACAAGTCAAATAATTGTCTAGCAGGTTCCAGTTTTCGAAACTTTAATGGTGATACATACGGTGCACGATATTCAGACTTTGGGGTTGATAACGACACAACCCCTAAAATCTTACTTCCTCCAGTGAGTGATTTTTTCTTGAATGGGATTAAGCATTGATATGTATCATCGCTGAATCTTTTCCTTGATTTCAACTTATCATTAATTGTGTTACCAGCCACGTCACATAGCAGTCTTAATTTATTAACAGCTTGTGAGTCTCTAGAACTAACGGGTGATAATGCGAGTTCTTCCCTTTGATTCACAGGTGCTTGAAGTAAAGTTCTACCAAATTCTAATTTTTCCAAAACAGAATCCACAAATGCCTTGTAAAATACATTTGTTCCTCGTATTAGAACTTCTCTGTTGTAGTATGATTCGGGATTCAGGGTTGGAACCACTCTTATGGGACAGATAGCTTCTTGGACAATCACGTACTGATCTTTATCAGTTTTGTGCTTATATTCAGAAGCTCTGCCTATAATTCTTGCATCCACACTGTATGAGATTGAAGAATCGATAAATGAAAGATCCCTAATTTGGGAATCCTTAGATGCAAGGAGCATGGACGGAGAAGTTGTTCTCCTGGATACCCCCAAACTAGGTGGAACTTCAGTGTGTCTAGTCAAATTATGCTGTTCGCAAGAGTCGTCCAATAATTTCTCTGGTATTCTAAAGGTGAAATAACGCTTGTATGTCACATTAGGTTGAAACGTTCGCTTCAAGTCTATGGCTAAGGTGGTGTTATCGTAAGGATCCGTTTCACCTTCACACCAGTCGTGGGGGTCTCCGTTATCAGTGACCAACCGGTCTATATTGGCATAGGACCAGGATGCAAAAAGATCCAACATATTCAAGAACTTGAATATCTGAGTCCGCTTTTCCATGTCTATCATTCCTCTTTTGTTGTCCAACACTGTCAAAGTGCCTTCAAATACCACGTATACCATGTCAAAAGTGATGGGAACTGAGGACTTGTTCTTGATTGTAACGTATCCATGGATGTAGTCTCTTTGTGAGAGCTCAAGGTTGGATGGATCGATGATATGAGGCTCCACCCCCTTTTGACACACCTCTTGCGTTACTTCTATATCTATTTCCAAGTTCTTCGCCATCTCATTATCCGTCTTGGTCAAGTTGGGGAGTTTGTGGACGTTGGCCAAAATGGTGTTCTCCCAAATCTCAGCACTTTCTTCGGTGAAGGGTTCGTTGAGGGAAGGAATGTGGTCAAAACTGGGGTTTCTGGTTACTCCAGGAGTGTTGAGAGGGGATTGGAGTGACGAAAGAGTTACGAATGGTGTGGTAGCTTGGGAACTGACGGGGGTCATCTCATACATGGGAGGGTCCACGGTGAAATTCTCATCCAGCGGGGTAAGGTTCTTGGAGATGGTGGACTGGTACATCTGGTACGATGGGAGAATGTTGTTGAGGAGCTTGTCATCCTGGTTGTATACTGGGGATAGGGGCCGGCTTTTTGGCGGTTCAGACATGACGGTGGTGACAATTGAAAGGTCTGGATGCTAAAAGGCCATCACATCATTCTGTGCAGGGAGATGTGGCTATGGTGCGGAGACCCTTCCCTCCCGGAATGGTGTGGTGTGAAGGTAGTGCGAACATTTTAGCGAGAACTGGTGGTACTAAACTGGGTGGTGGTGGTGGGTATGCCGGCAATTAGTGGTGCGATGGTCCAACACTTGCTAGGATTGGTATGTGTAGCAAATGTAACCGAATCCACAGACTGCCATAGGTGATGGATCTGCAGGGTGTTCTGTGGAGTTCTATCATCTGTATATAGCCAATGGCAAGGAATTACTGACATACAGCAAGCAATGGAACTCCTGGACTAAGGGATGCCAAGGTTCGCATAACTCTCAAAGTCGTTACTAGGGATTGATTGTGGTGGTAGTTGCTTCTGGTGGATACTTAAGTTTTATTATATGTCGTGCTACCTTCATTCGATTATTTGACTTTAGATGGACCCTTGTGGAGGTATATACCTGCTGGCATCTTCAGAAATAGCTGCTGCTCATAGTGATGTTTTTTCTGAAATATTCCATGAATAGGCTGAAGATATTTGCCATCCCAATACCATGTTAGCCACATATGAGACTCTCACAATATTTGCTCTCGGGTCCATATCAAGAAGTACTGGTAGCTAGGTAAAGTTTCATCACCACAACATGACACGTCAATGTGACACTTATCAGCAGATACAATCAGGCTTATACTTATACAAGCATGGCGACAGAGATCTGTCTTGTTGGCTCATTGGGCTGGCAAAGGAAGCACATTCTACATTACCCTCGGGCTCTGTCAAATCCACATCAATTGATCCCAAGGAATCACAGCTACTGAACCTTTCTTCTGCCACCTAATATGTCACTATCTCATTCCGGCTAATAAACTACGTGAATTACCCACAAACCCCGACTATTTCGCTCTATTGTGATCCACACTTAGCCAAAACCACGGTTTTCAGGGTGTCTTGATTCCGCACCTAGTAGGATCGACTTCACTTGACAACTCGAATAAAGACCAATCCAAGGTCATTATATGCCATAAGTGGTGCCGTGTGAGTACTAGCACCATGGAGCATCCTGCGGTTTTTCTGGAATGTGAACAAAGAAGAGAACCAGGGATTGTGGTTCTCTCCATTTGTTATCTCATGGTGCCACACTATGATAATAGCCCTGAGTGCGGATACGTCATCTGATAACATCAGTATTATACATTATATATTACTACCACTGCTTCCACACACCAGTAACACAATATGCTGACAGGAGAGAAGAACGAACTTCCCTTGCATAGGCTACAGAAGCCCCCCAAATCCACTGGGACCCTCAGATTTCGTGCTTCTCAAGCTCTTGGGCTATTGACGGTGATCCTTATTGTCTCTCATGCATGGCAAATCTTCAACGAGGACCCTTTACTCTCAATCACCAGTCGTCCCGATTATTACAGTCTACTTGCACAACTAGCCAAGGTTCCTCATGAGGAACCTCCATCAAACATACCGCTTTCTGGGCCAACGTTGCACCCCAAAGAGAAACATCTTCATGTGGGTGCCGAGGCCATGGTAGCCAGTGATGTGCCCATCTGCTCTGAAATGGGAAAACAGATTCTCCTTCAAGGAGGAAATGCTGCAGATGCCGCTGTCACCGTGGCGTTGTGTATCGGTAGCATCAACTCCCATTCGTCTGGCATCGGTGGAGGTCTGTACATCTTGACAAAACACCTAAACGAAACTTTGAGCATCGATGCTAGGGAAACTGCGCCGGAAAGAGCTTCCAAGAATATGTATAAGGAGTTCCCTGCACTTTCACTCGTAGGTGGTCTTTCTGTTGCCACACCTGGAGAACTAAAAGGTTTGGAAGAACTCTACACTCGTCATGGTTCCGGAAACTTGACTTGGAAGCAATTATTTCAGCCAGTGATTGAATTGAATCGTAATGGATTCGTTTGTTCAAGGCTCTTCGAAAAGGTTCTTAATATTGAATACCATCTCGTTTTCTCCAAAGTACCCCAGATCAAGAAGTTATGGGAAGGTTATGCATTTGATGATAGTGGAGAAATTCGCAAAGAAGGCTCTTGGATTCGTCGCCCTGAATATGCTCAAACTTTAGAGTTGATTGCAAACAATGGAAGCAGTGCCATTTTTTATGATCCTGAAGGGCCAATTGCTAAATCGCTCGTCGGTCTCACCAGCCAGTTTCATGGAATCTTGCAAGAATCTGATTTCGCAAATTATGAAGTGCGGGTAGAGAAACCAGTGTCTTTCGAGTTCAAAGTAGATGACCGTGACTTGGAACTCGTTACTACTAATGGAGTGTCCTCGGGACCTGCATTGGTTGCGGGTTTGAATTTCTTTACGTATATCAAGAAAAAACAATCTCCGGTCGATGAATTCGTTCTTTCAAATGGTAAAAAGATTGATGCCAAGAGCTATAACGAAGCATTGTCTGTTCATCAATTAATTGAAAGTTTCAAGTGGTTATCGGCTGCTAGGACAAACTTTGGTGATTCTCGGGATGAATTAGAGCAGTTCGAGTTGATTCAGAAATTTAGAGATCACGATTGGCCAAGAAGAGAAGTAGAGAACGGCAAATATTCTCCCTACAAAACATTCAATTGGAAAAACTATGATCCTCATTATGAAAACGCTGAGCCCAAGGGAACATCTCATTTCTCTGTTGTTGATCAGGAGGGAAATGCCGTAAGTATGACAACCACTGTTAATCTCCTGTTCGGATCAATGTTACATGATCCTAATACTGGAATTGTTTTGAATGATGAAATGGATGACTTTTCACAACCAGGTACAAAAAATCTGTTTGGATTAAGTCCATCAGTTTATAATTTCATCGGACCACGCAAAAGGCCGCTTTCCTCCACTGCACCTTCGTACATTATCGACAAATCGACTAATAAAATCGATATGTTGGTTGGAGCAGCAGGAGGACTGCGGATACCCACTGCAATTCTCCAGGCTATTGTCAGGACATATTTCCACAATACTTCACTTTTGGGGGTTGTATCTTATCCAAGATTACACCATCAACTCATTCCAGAGGAAGTATGGATAGAAGATGTAGAAGTCTTCAACGAAGAGCATTCGGCAAATACCAGAATTCCTATTATAGAGATACTTGAATCCTTTGGCCATACATTTACAGAAAGTGGGCCTCGTAGCGCCATGAATGTTATCAGGAGACAAGGTGACGAGATCCAAGCAGTCAGCGATTTCTGGAGGAAAGGAGGTGAAGCTGCTGGATTTTGAGTGATGATTACTCAAATCTGTTTGAGTAACGAGCATTTATATAATTTTATTGCGAGAATAATGTGGCATGAGTTAGACACTAAGGGATTTGTACATCTTGTTAGAGGGTTCCAACTTTTAGATTTTTTAATTAGAAATCCATGTATCTAAGAGCAAATGTATGGTCATGCATGAAGCGACCAAATGAAGTTGTTTCAATGAAGTGGGTAAGAAAAGCTACTACAAACCGTTGAGGCACAATATTATTTACGCCGATCCCATTGGTGCCAGGAACTCCAATATGTGCCAGAAATGACATTCTTCGGCTAGAGTATTGTAGAGAAGCAAGCGAAGCAGAATGACCTAATTGGACAAGACGTTCCATTCCAGTAAATACATGACATGTTGTGCTCCTTATTGAAAGAAGTTTCCATGACCACCAGTGTGGTTCCCCAATGATCTGCTACCATTATTAATGTAGACTGGGGGTAATATGATCAAGGCAAGGAATTGTAGAGACCAGAATGTTACTGGTCACAATACCCTCCGGATTACCATGGCACAACCTCTATGATATCATACCTTATCACATACCCCAGAATACTAATTTTCTTAGTCTGAACAGGATTTTGGTGCTTCCCCCACAAACCATCCGCCATCATGCGATTTCTATATATGCGCTTTTGTAACCGAAAACCCCCACTTCGTAAACTATGCATCAATAGTGCACCCAGTCCGCCCCTCACCGAGCTGGGAGCCGGAGATAAGTCCGCGATGCCGATACAGGACTCCCAGCTGAAGATCAACGGCTGGGACGGTTAGCCCAACTAAACTCGTCCTCCTTGTTTGTTGGTAGGGAGCCCTGGCATGATCGAGTGGTGGCCTTCAGTCAACCAACACCAACAAACGTTTGCATTCCCCGTGGAATTTCAGGGCCCTCAAACTGGTTCTGGTGCGATTTAAAACCTGGTTACTTTGAAAAATGGTACCGATCTAAACGCATACATCTGTAGCCGCTAGTGGTGCTAATGCAGTCCAGTCCACCCGCTCACCATATTTTTCATTTGCTGATCATGGCTTTTGCAACCTTACCATCCCAGTCATGGCACCAGTGCTAAGTCTAGAATAGAATTGATCTATTGGTTCAGTCTTATAAAGCACCTTTTTGAATTCCAATCTGTTGAGTTTGGCGATGCACCTTCTGAAGCCCGCACCTCTGGATGTGTTTTAGATCTTGATGGCGTCAATACCCTGACCTTACTACTCATTTCAAAACATCTTCCAGCCACATTCACTGAGTGTTTCTTGTTATTGTTTCCCACCATCGATTAATCACCATCAGGTTGAAAAAGGGGGCTTCCGTGAATTATTGCTTATTGGCAAAGAAGCTCGGTTTAACGGGTTTCCTTGCCAGTCTCGGATGGGTTACTCCCAAATGAAGATCCTTCAAGCATGGGGCTGGGAGGACTCTGGCTCTACCTGTTCCTTCTACCATGTCTTCTTCCGTTTGTCGCAAACTGCCGATATTTCTTGTTTTGCCTGTGACATTTGCACTGCTCACCAGTCTTTCGTGTTACTTCCAATCCCCTTTTCTCCTGTTGTCACCCTTACACCCGTTGTTGTATCTGTGATCTCGGAGTTTACCACCTTACCCGGCCTTATTTGTGGGGCTACCCCGGATTCCGTTCCGCGCTTTATGAGTGAACTGCATACTGCAGCTCACAGACCCAGTGGTGCGGCCTTTATATAAACCACCCAATGTGTTGATTACCCCCTACATCATGTCTACCTTCCAATATCAGGACTCTCTTCAGAGTCTCCCTATTCCAGACATAAACGAAACATGCAATAATTATCTCCAGGTGTTGAAACCTCTTCAAACCGAGCAGGAGCACGCACAAACCGTGGCAGCAGTGGAAAAGTTCCTCAAGTCTGGTTCTGGTGCCTACTTGGACTCGGAACTTCGAGCATATTCCAAGTCCAGAAACTCATACATCGAGCAGTTCTGGTACGATTCCTACCTCAACTACGATAATCCCGTGGTTTTGAACCTCAATCCCTTTTTCCTCCTCGAAGATGATCCTTTCAACAATGACTCTACCACATTTAACCCCCAGATCAAGCGTGCTACTTCACTTACCCTTTCCTCGCTTAAATTCATCCAAGCCCTCCGTAATGAGACATTACCTCCAGATGTCCTCAGAAACGGCCAACCTTTGTGCATGTACCAATATTCCAAGCTCTTTGGTGCATCCAGAATCCCCACCAGTGATGGATGTGTCATGCAATCAGATGCCTCTTCAAACCACATTGTGGTGATGAGTAAATCTCAGTTCTACTGGTTCGATGTATTGGACTCCAACAGCAACATCTTGCTCTCAGATCTGGACCTCATGATCAACTTCACCTCCATTATTAACGATTCGCTTCGTACTCCTCCGGATGAAATAGCAAAATCCTCTTTTGGAGTTCTTACCACTGAGAACAGAAGAATTTGGGCAAGTGTCCGGAACAATATCCATTCAAACTCTACAAATGCGGAAATTCTTTCCATAGTGGACTCTGCTCTCTTTGTTCTTTGCTTAGATGACATTGCTATCGACGATTTATCAGAATTGTCCAAAAATATGCTTTGTGGTTTGTCCATTCTTGATAAAGGTATCCAAGTTGGTACTTGTACCAATCGTTGGTACGATAAGTTGCAAATCATTGTCACCAAGAACGGTAAAGCAGGTATCAACTTTGAGCATACAGGTGTTGATGGACACACAGTTTTACGTTTTGTAAGTGACATTTACACAGATTCCATTCTTTCTTTTGCCCAATCAATTAACAATAACACTCCTTCTTTATGGAAACCAACTCCAGACCTGAATTTCTCAGATACTGAAGAAAACCTTATCACTATTCCACGTAAATTGGAATGGGACTTAACACCAGATTTATCATTGAGTCTTCGTTTCGGTGAAACAAGACTAAGTGACTTGATCAATCAAAATGAATTCAAACATTTGGAATTCAAGAATTACGGTTCTTCATACATCAAGAAAATGAAGTTTTCACCTGATGCATTTGTTCAAATGGCTTTCCAAGCAGCAAATTATGCTCTTTATGGTAAAGTTGAATGTACCTATGAACCTGCAATGACAAAGCAATACTTCCATGGAAGAACTGAAGCAATCAGAACTGTCAGTCAAGAGTCGAACTTGTTTGTTCGGAAATTCTTTGATTCGTCAATCTCCAATCAAGATAAGTTGAAATATTTATCTGACGCATGCCTTCAACATTCTGCTCAAACAAAGAGATGTTCTCAAGGAAAAGGTGTTGACAGACATTTATACGCTTTGTTTTCAATTTGGAAGAGATATGTTGATGACTCTACAACAGATATACAAATGGAACCTAGAACTTCCATTACTACGTTAATCGATGAAGACAACGACTCCTCCTCCGATAAGACAATAGTTGGCAATATAGAAAAGGCAAACTTGACTGACTTACCAGAAATTTTCGCAGATGCTGGTTGGGATAAATTGAATAACACCATTATGTCCACTTCTAATTGTGGTAATCCCTCATTGAGATTATTTGGTTTTGGACCGGTTTCTGCTCAAGGTTTCGGAATTGGTTATATTATTAAAGATGATTCCATTTCAATTTGTGCATCTTCCAAGCATAGACAAACTGAGAGATTTTTGGTGACTTTAGAGAGTTATTTCAATGAAATTAGAAGAATATTCATTGAAGAACAACAAAATAAAAACTTGGTTACTAGTTCTGTTAAAAAGATTGTATCAACCATACCTACAAACAACTTGTCTACTCTCTTGGGAGGCTACGGCTACTTTGACATGGGTGATGACGATATAAAATCCAGAGGTGGTGGTACTCCAGATCCTCCATTCTTACACAGAAACAATAGCGGTTTCTCCATTCGGGACATTGGTAAGAAGTTAAGATTATCTGAGTACTAGACTTGTAATGTGATGGACATATTATTCTATTATTTATTACACACACAAATTATTTAAACCTATTTATTCACGAATTATTTATTGTTATTTATTAAACGAGATGCATTTCTGATCGTAGCTAAATCTCTGAGTTCTAACGGAATAATAGTAGTTAAATATGTATTTTCTTTCTTGTGCTATAGAATTCTAGTTAATAAATAGTTTCGTAAATCGTACTTCGTACTTATGGGAATCAAATACCAAAACTTCCTTGATTGAATGCAGCCCTTAAATTTGCTTTATTGTTACCCTTGTTCTTGTTAAATTTGTTTGCAGGTGGCATACCTCTCATGGCCACATCGCTGCCAGTAACCTTTCCTGATGGACGAGGGAAGGCCCCTCCTCCTGCAGGAGGTGGATAATAACCTCCTGGAGGAGGTGGATAATACCCTTGAGGCGGTGGTTGATAGTAATTTGGATCATATCCTTGTGGAGGGGGTGGTGGGTAACCTGAATATCCTTGTGGAGGGGGTGGGTAATAAGGGTAACCTTGTGGAGGAGGTGGATAGCCTTGCGGTGGAGGTGGGTAGCCTTGAGGGTAATGACCCGGTGCTGGATGTCCTGCTGCTGGTGGATGTCCTGCTGCTGGTGGATGTCCTGCTGCTGGTGGATGTCCTGCTGCTGGTGGATGTCCTGCTGCTGGTGAATGTCCTGCTGCTGGTGGATGTCCTGCTGCTGGTGGATGTCCTGCTGCTGGTGAATGTCCTGCTGCTGGTGGATGTCCTGCTGGTGGTGGATGTCCTGCTGCTGGTGGATGTCCTGCTGTTGGTGGATGTCCTGCTGCTGGTGGATGTCCTGCTGCTGATTGGAAATGTTGGTTAGGTTGAGGTGATGTGTGAGTCGATGGATGGTTGGGACGCGGCAAGTGAGTTTGGCTTAGGGGAACAGAATATCCTTGATTGGGTGGTTGACGCTGACCATGAGGCGACAGTTGTCTAGCGGATGGAATATGTGCTTGTGCTGAGTTTGGAGCATGCAACTGTGGTCCAGAAGAAAGTGGAAAGCTGCTTTGTGAAGAAACTGGAGATGCTTGGGGAGACCTAGAAGGGCTGGTCTGGGATGGCAAACTAGGCAAAGATGCATTAACTCTGCTCATTAAAACTGGTGACTTAGTTGTGGCTTGACTTACTGGAGGCATGAGTTGTGGTTGAGGGATGTTAGGTTGAGCCGAAGAGCTTTCCGAAGACTCCAGTCCTCTTGGTCGGAGTAATGGAGCTGGACCTCCAGAAGGAAAGGTATCCGAGCTCTTCACCAAAGGACTACTCTTGGGCTGTATTGGAGGAGGTGCTAGAGTTCGAATTTGACTTGAAGAATCCACTTGCTGTCCTGGCTGGTACCATGATGTTTGTATTGGTTGCACTTGTGTTTGTGCCTGTGCTTGGGTTTGGGCCTGTGCTTGTGCTTGTGCTTGTGCTTGTGCTTGTGCTTGTGCTTGTGCTTGTGCTTGTGCTTGTGCTTGTGCTTGTGCTTGTGCTTGTGCTTGTGCTTGTGCTTGTGCTTGTGCTTGTGCTTGTGCTTGTGCTTGTGCTTGTGCTTGTGCTT
>JAJMGL010000023.1:0-141909 GCA_030568695.1 Suhomyces wounanorum
ACCATAACTCAAACTTGGGGAAACGGTTTTTCCAGTACAAGAACTATTCCAGGTCATCCGAATACAGTAATTGTGGACGTTCCAACTCCAACAGTGACTGTTACTACAACTTGGACTGGTATGTTTACCACAACAAAAACTTATTTTGCACTTTATGGTCGAACCGCAACTGTTGTAGTCGAAGTTCCAAACGGTTCACAAACAAAAACTACAATGAATGTTAACATGGGGGTACTGAAATTGAAAGGCTTTTTGAAAGCCAGACCAAGTAAAACAAAATTGGAATCCTCTTCTGCTACTACTGGTGACAGTGCCAAACTCCTTGCACCAACTGAGACAGAGAAAAGCGTCAGTTCTACTACATTTATTGCCTCAAGTATTAGCTCAAGGTCTTTATCCACTCCAAAAATCACATTAAGTGAGTCATTCATACGCACAAACTGGAATTCATCCAGAAATGGTAACTTCTAACATCATTTAAATAGCTTCAATTTGTACTTAAAAGTATGAATTGCATTTAATTTGATTGAAAATACAAATGTGTTTTTGTGAACTTTGATTTTAATGTTACCGTTGATTTCTTGAGGTATTTTCCGTCCAACTTATTGTAATTTGAGAAAGCAATCCCTCTAAACCTTCATTTTCACTGTAAATTTATCTTCAAAATAAAGTTTGTTCGTTAAAGATTTTCACTTCTATAATTGAATATACTGTGAAGAATCACAAAATAGATTCTGGCTTAGTATGGAGCGGAGTGCCTAAAAAATTTAAGGAATACCAACCCATTGCTAGCAATTATAACTAAATGGCTTTACAATTTTCTTTCCATGGGTTGAGTTTTAAATTTTCAACTAAATTGAACTTGATCCAAAAACCTGTGAAAAACATCAATTAATCCTAGATTAGTGTTTTCAAGTTATCCCATTTTGCCAAGATTTATCATTCCCAGTTGCATTCATTCTCCACAACTGTGGTTCTCATTTAAGAAGCAATCCAGCTGCTGAACTTGCCGACAATGAATGTGTTTCCTATGCAGAACTCCATCGTTGGTGATCTGAAGAGTTGTGGGTGAACAAACAGTCTGTCAGAATTGTCGTATTGTGTATTATCCAGGATACCCCTGGTTTCTTTATCAATACATTGGCTCATTTGGGATGGTGTGGCATCGATGCAGCACATAGATCTGTTACTGCAAATTATTCGGACAGTAAAATCAAATAGTATTCTCTGTAATTCATCTGTTGTTTTGTCCACTGATCGGTGTTTAAACCTGGCTTATCCTATATAGAGCTAGCGACCACAAACAGCCGGGATTTCAACCGCAATTACAGAACACAGTACGGTCTCTGGAAACCTCTGGCCCACTTTGCATAACCCAAGCAAAGGTTATAGCATCTTAACCTTTCAGTCCGCCATACCATAACTGCCAAGGCTTATATTTTGGAGGTTTACAGAATAGCTCCATATGTGCCTGACAATAGATTATTTTCCGCCATATCAAATATTCAATAAACCACTCTCTCAAATTCAGGTATCACTACTGTTTTTGTTGAAGTATTTTCTGTTGCATCGTGCATCAAATCCCAGTTGCCGAAATTATAAGCGATATTTTTGAATAACGTGTATTATAGGCTAGTATTGCACATCCAGTTCCTTACCGACAACAATAGCAGAGTAAGAAACTTCATATGATCCCTACAAAACTCTGCATATGGCACGTTTGTTCGTTAGTTATAATTACTCTCCTCAATTTCACAGCGTCTGAGATACCACGGTGCCCTTACTATAACTTCTATTACCTTCACTGTAGATCTTCTCCTACCAACTGAATTAGATAATAACACACGGTAGTGCTATGTGAGGTTTCATGCATCCATTATCTCTCGAAATCGGATTTGTTGCTGGGCCATCTCAAGAAATATTTGATACTTTGATTCGAGGATTTTTCTGTCTTTGTTACGGGGCTGGAAAATCTCATACTCTTTTGGACTATACATCCCAATGGTGTTGCTAACCACCTCTTCATATTTCAATTCGGAGTTCGAGATCAATGCACTGCCCATGGCCGCAATAATTGAAGCACCTTTTGATACCCGATGCTCATCGTTCTCGTCCTTTATTCGATTAACAGCAAGGCCTGTGACATCCGCTAAAAGTTGAAGGAACCGGGAATTTTTACCCTGAGATCCACACACAGCAATCCCGGTTACTGTTGTACCATTGGTCGTCATAATATTAATCAACTGCTTGGTTTGAAATGCCAAAAATTCTAGGATGAGATTATAATGGAGAACTAACTGGAGTTCCGGATCGCCCATGGATTCTGGATGGTTAAGATTGGTCCAATGTGAGGCATTACCTCCATCGATATACATTTCGCCCATACTGAAGTCGTTGTACGGACTGCGATTTCCGAAAACATCTCCATAGTAGAAATAGTACCGAAGAAGATCTTGGATAGATTTTCCTCGTTCCGTTTCTATTGTAGCCGTTGATGATTCAAGACTATTAAAAATGTCGCTTCTAATCTCGTTGGAACGGTAGGTTATGCTTTTGAACTTCTGGAAAAGTCGCTCAAATAACTTTCCTGTAGCAGGCTGTCCAAACTCATACAACCCCAAGTTAGGATTCATCAAGAAGTTGTCAAAGGGTCCCCATATTCCTGGCACCGGCTTATGTTTGGATGAACTATTCATGTACTGTGCGAGCAAAAAGCAAGTCGACGTTCCTGCAATCATGGACAAGTTAGCCGAATTAGCTTGTGCCGTGAAAATGCTGTGGGGATCTATAATGGTAGCAAACCATCCAGCGTAACAGTCTATGCATCCGTTTATGATGCTGATATCTTGACCTGAAAATTTCTCTAACACATCAGGGTGAAGCTTTCCTAGGTAAGTTCCAACCGGTGGAAGCACTTGGAGAGGCGGTAGATTAATTCCACTGTGACCAACTTCTACATTTGGTAAAATACCACACAGTGAGAGCCAGGTTCTGGACCATCCTTTGATTGAACCATCTAGAGCATGGGAATTGTGTGCAAATTCGGATGTGGCTTGTTTCCTGTATTTTTCTTCTCCATTGGTAAGCAAGAGATATGTGATCCAGTCATGAAGTTCAAAACAAACTAAGCTTTTTCCATTCGAAGCATCACTAAGCCATTTGAGTTTGGGAAGTCCCAATTCTGGAACTGCCTTTGAGCCTACCCTCCAATACGATTTTTGATCAATGGACAAGGTGTTATTTAATTCTTGTGCTTGTTTGATTGCTCTGTTATCCATCCACATGAAAACGTCATCTTCTTGCGAAAAGTCTCCAATTTGATGGCCAGATACATCCACACCCTTGAATCTGCCATTACTATCCAAGGAAGTTACGACCATAGAGCAAGTGGCTGTTACTGAAATAGCAGTTACATTCGAGTGTCTAACATTACCGAGTAATTTAACGATGTTATGCCAGATCTGGCTGGTTGATTGAGTCACAAAGCCATCATTAATTTTTATGCTTATTGGGGCATTCCAAGCTTCAAATACGGGAGGGCTTGAGTGAATATCATTATAACAAACACGAATTGAGCTGGACCCAATATCTATGCCAATAGTAGCCATGTTGGAAATAAAAAATTAAGTTCTGATGTTAATTTGGTTTTAATCTCGCAGTTATATGCAGTATTGGCAAATGTCAAGAGCAACAAATTTAAGTTTTCTGCAAAACAAATGGTTAAAATAGAACTTCACCTTAAAGTTATATTTTTAGAAATTTCAAGACTTGGAAATTTGAACCGAAGCTACGAAATTTTTCATACTGGATCTTGGGGTAAAACATCTATATGGGTAAAATACAACTATACGAGATTAGCGTTGGAACCTGGTTTGTTGATCCAGGCTTGAACGGTTTCCTCGGACAAGGTCTCAGTGAAGTCCTCAGTAACAGTCAAGATATGAATACTGTTGCCAACGAAGACAACAGCAGTCTTTAAGGAACCAGAAACTGGTCTTTGGAAGTAGTCAGAAGAGCCACCACCACCACCAACGTTTCTCTTACCCTTGAGACCTTGCTTGGAGTGCAAGTGAGTAATCATTTTATTATTTCCAGCATTCAAAACTTCGAACAAGTCCATCTCACCACATCCGCTGTCCCAACAGGAACATTCAGCCTTACCGTATTGCAAGGTTCTTGGGATCTTTGCGTTCAACAACCAGATAGCTGGCATATCTTGGTTGAAGTTGTTACCACTATCAGAAGGCATTTCGAAATCGAAAACGAAGATCTTGGTGTTACCACCAAAACCGTGGTGAGCTGGGGTGCCATCTCTATAGTAACCACAGTCACCTCCAGAGCACTTGTTACCGGAGAAGATAGCGAACTCTTGTTGCGAATTGATAGTGATGTCGTTCAAAGCAACAGGATAGGAAGAACCGCCAGAACAATCAGCGTTAGAGTAAGACAAGGAGTTACCGAATGTAGGAGACCAGACACCAGAACCAGAACCACCGTGGTGGTTCATGAAGACCACATTGTCAGCATTACCTGGAGTGTAGTGAGAAGCTCTCTTCCATCCACTGGCTGGTTTAGAAGCAGATGGGTTAGCCTGGCCACTGGAGGTGGTGGGGAGAGGAGAAGCGGAGGAAGAACTGGAAGACTTACCTACACCGTCAACACCGGCAGCATTTTGTTGGTTGGCAGCAGGGGTGTTAATGGGTTGAGGGTTGATGGTCTGACTTTTACCGTCAACATAGACGACTTCAGTGACGAGTGCAACTCTCTTGTGTCTGTGGTGTTTGTGGACAACCTGAGAAGTACATTCTTCATCTTCTCTCTTGTTGTTGGAGGGGGATGGGTAGTAAACACCGAATTCCTTCAATCTCAAAGGACCTCTGAAGTGAACAGACAACTCCTCATCCAATGGAGACAAGTTACCGTTGAAGGAGAATGGCTGGGAAGTACATTGGCCAGTAGTTTCGTCCATATGGGTGACATCTTGGTAAGTACCAGAGAAACCCACGTTTTGGTAGACGATCTTGTTAGTTTGGGCACAGTAATAGTTACCTCCTTCTTGTGAACAGTCGGCCAGGACGGTGGCAGCTAAGATGGCCAAAAGGGCAGGATATGAAAACTTCATTTGTTGGATGATTCAAGGATTACGCTTATTTGGCGATGAATGATATTTGAAAGCCTAATGCGAGAAATAGATACAACTGACAGCCGGCTGACAACAAGAACGAATGGATGTTGTTAAAGGAGTGGACGTGTTTAAGGAATGGATACAGTGAGACAACACAACCGGGAAGTTGAAAGGAGTGACTTGGGTAGGATTGTTGGCTGTTAAAAGACAGAGACGTGAAGTAAAAAAACAGGCAGTCAGAGACGGTAGGAAGTTTATAAGGGGTGGGCAAAGGAGGGCTTGTGTAATGTTTGGGTTTTGCGCGTCGATCGCCGCAAAAAATAATTAGCCAAGCCGCAGTGCATGGACAACTGTGCAGCAAGTTGCAGCGGCCTCGGAAATAAATATTCTTTGACATTCGAGGGTGGACTTTTTTTTTTTCGAACCCTCATCCCCCCGGAATTCTTGAACTGAATTGCTCAGTTTGCCTAAATAACGAAGCAGGTGGTGAGTGCGAATACTCGTGCACACCGCACAATGTTGCCCTCGGCTCTTCCCTCGATACAACCCTCGAATACCTCGGGACTAGCTACAATAACCGGTGATGTTCCGGAACATCTCCGGAACGTATATGTGCAGGCGACCGCTGCACGACGCGCAGGCTATTCTGGTATTGTTTCACTTTGTCCTGTGCATTTTAGGCTGTCGACCGCCCAATTAGGAAGGTGTGCTGGTTTGCCAGCAGGCCCTAATGGTGGCCCCATCGCGATCGCGCCAATACCTCCACAGGGGGAACTTGTACAGCGGCCCTCGCTGGCATTACCAAACTCGGTCCCCTATCCAGCACCGCCTCGCCAATAAGTACAACCTCTCACCTATAAAATTTCCCACTGTCTGCCACTGCCAGCTCTCACCACCTTCCACCGGCCCAAACCACCAGCACATTCCCTTCCAACAAGGCAATTCTTTCTGTTGGTGTGTAGTGCTATTGCATCTTTCTTCAAAGATGCAGTGATGACTTGCTCTTGTTATCCATTCCCAAGTGTTACTGGCGGTGGAATTCTTGTGGCTGGCGGTGGTAATTGGTATGAGCTGGGTATTCTTTGTCGCGGTAAACCAGTGCTCATTTTTCGTTGCTACCATGCCTTTAGTGAGGAAGGTTCCTAGGTGGAATTTAACCGTTTTAGCGAAAACTGTGCATTTTGTGTGGATCACAATACCTCTCAAAATAGGTAATTAGCACTAATAGCACCCTAGACAATACCATTCATCCCAGCAATGTACTGGCCAGCACACCACTGCACCAGTGGTCTGGTTCACAGCCAAACCATTGAACTAGCGTGTCTTCCACGGTCCAGTCGCTTCTACAGTTCGTTTCACATTGTCCCACGGTGTCATTAGAGTGTCAAACAAAATTCACCCCAGTATGAAATTCGTCTAGTGGTTGCTAATCACCACCTCAATATTACTGATGTGGCATGGCATTCCCTTCGATTCATTACCCCTGGCTAATCCTGCAGCCACAAGCCTTTGATTTCTGGTGCTAGCCCCCATTTTCTAAGGACGGTGCTTCTTTCACTGCACGGCCTTATAACCTATTGGCCCTGTGTGCATCGCCCTATTATCAGTACGCGCGTCGCTATTTCTCCCCGCTACTTCTCGCTACCTCCACTGCACACCACTACTCCCCTCCTCTATGTCTCTACCAACCCATAAACAGGGCACCACTTCTTTGTCATACGATTGCCCAAGATGTGTTGCAGGTTGATCACCCGAGGGTGTGTGGTGATCTCACTGTGCTGCTGCATTGCCTGGGAATACCCTCGTTATTTCTATGGGTGCTTGTCCTCAGTTCCAGGCTTGCTGATCACTCCACCATTGGACATTTCGATTACCGGTGGTCCCAGGGTTCGCTGCTTGCCTCACAGCTGCAGAAAGTTTCAGGTTAGGGGCATACAATCGCTGCTGCCAGGTAGTGATAGGCTCGGTTCCCCCTGCGTCGTCAATTACCGGATGTTTCATGGGGGCACATGCGTCTTCGTCTAGTGTTTGAGAATAACCTTTCATGTGGAGAGGAGGAAGATAGTGGCACAAAAGTGCCATCGGAATCTAGCTTTGGGTCGGATCTCCCCTGTCGCACTTCGAAATTGGGTCAATCAGGTAATAACCTTGATGTGTTGGGTGTAACTGGTGCTCGGTGCCTTCCCATCCTGGATACCTCTGTGGAGAAATATGAAGTCGTGTGCGTGGTCGAGGTTTATTTCTCGCTCGTCAAGAACACAGCACCCCCATCGTCAACAGTATCTAATCCCCTACTGTCAGGAAGTTCTGCAGTAGTTTCCTCGGATTCTGGTAGGTTCTTCGACAGCTGTAGTCATCTACTGCTCACCACCCCCAATGGGAGACCTGTTAGGACCTAGAACCTACACTTTACACCTATTATGACATGCGCGCTAATGCATGTAATTAAGCTCCCGATGACGTATAACGTTCAATAACCGAGATGCAGTAGATCTGGAGCTCTCAAATTATTGGCTAGCCAGCTATATGGGGAAAGTTCTTAACCTATACACACTTTCCATATCCGGATAGGTGTGATGAGCTATAGATGTGGCCGGTTTGGTTCCCTCTACCCTCATGCATGGTCCACAAATCTAGATCTTTTTGGCCGTGCCTACTGGTGATGAGGATGGTGACATCTCCTGGTAATCTTCGGTTTATCCCGTGCTCACTAGCCACATGCAAGTGTAGATTCTAACTCGGATTACTTCACTATTGAAGTATAGCACCAGGCCCAACTTGCTCATAGCGGTCGTTTTTGTAGGCCATCGGCTGAGTGGCACTCTCCGTGTGGCGATAACATCCTTTTCGAGCGATATCCTCCCTGTATATCCGAAAATCTTAGTTAGCATTAATCCTTGTGAAGGAGTGATACGGTTTGGTACTTTTCCTCGGCGTACAGGCGAATCATCCGAGATCTAGATCCCAAAGTTATCTTACATGCATGTACGAAAGCAGAACACTCAAAATCCGATGCATATTCTTCCCTTGCTTCAAGGACAACCATGTGTAGTTTATAATCATATTGTGTCACTCTAACCAATTCCGAACTCATCTTTACTAGTGTGATGCATAGTGACCTGGTTGCATTGAATTATCTAGGCTAATATGTGGTTTTTATGACTACTAAGAACAAATCATTCAACGATTATGTTCGCTTGTTGTGTATGAATTCATACATGAAAACAATCTAAAACTAAGTTAATAAATATTCCGGACTATCATAATCAGGTCTTGCCAATGAATTATTGCTGGAACAGTTGTGATGAAGTATATACATTTTGTAGAACTGAAGGGAAGCATGAACAACCCTTAAATTTCAAGGAACTCGAAAAGATGTTTATTGAAATCTTCTGGATTGTCGAGGTAAAGATGGTGACCAGCATTCGACACTAATCCAAATGATGCCAAGTCCTTCTTGTATTTCTTTTGTGAAAGTACATTGATTTCATTTTTCATCTCTAAGCCTGCATCCGAATCCATCCAGTCCCTGTCTCCATACAACCAAAGGGTTGGTAGGTTCATGTTTGTGAATTTTTCTGGACATCTATCCAATAATGGAAGCCTTGCAAGTGCCCAGAAGGCGTACACACGAGTCAAGGCATATTCACCGGATCCATAGCCGTTGAAAACACGGTAAATGTAATCATGGAGGTATTCAAAGTGTTTAGGGTCTTTATGGTAAAAGTGACCAAATCTGTTAGTTGTCCATCCAGATATCCATTTAGATTTCATGGGGCCACCATTACGTACAAGAGAGAAAATCGATACATTTCTATTCCACAATGAGCGAATCACCTTTCCGGTTCTTGTTTCCACAGATTTGTTTACTTTCGATTCGATGCTTGATTTTATATTACCAAACTCATCAGTGAGATCTTCTTTGGTAACCCCTCCGTGAACTTCTTCTCCTGAAGGAATCTGGTTCTCCCCAAGTTTATTCTGTTCTTTAGCTGTTTCTTTATCTACTGCTTTTGAAGGAGAGTCCTTGAGAAGAGAAAATGAGTTTCTTTCCACTCCGCATGGACTTATCAACACCAACTTATCGATCAAGTTATTTTTGTTGTACTTCATGGTGTAAGCGCAGGTTAAGTATCCACCGAAAGAATGGCCCAACAAAGTGAAATTGTGGATATTTCTTTTTTTTCTCCATTCTTCAATGGCATCGATGAACCAATCTTCTGTTTTGATGATGTCTTCCTTTGAATTGGAGTAGCTGGGGAACTTAGTTCTGGAAGAAAACCCGAATCCAGGCAAGTCAATCACATGGAGTCTGATACCAGGGATCATTGACAATGAGTTGAAGTTGTCGATGAACAACCCCAACGAAGCAGCGTATCCATGTACAATCACCAAATCGAGCACCTTAGGAGACTTTTCTGTAGGAGGCTGCTTGTTTTCGATGTAGAACTCGTGAATGTACTTTCCACCACCAACCTCGGTGTTGATAACTTCGGCGGAACGGTTGGCATCGGGTTCTGGGAAGAATGGCAAGATCGAAAGAAGTCTGCGCTCCACAAGCTCATTGCTGTAATTGTTGCTCCATGACTGTTTGAACCAGTCGCCAAACGACTGCTTCCAGGTAATTACTGGTCGAGGCAAGTTTTCGTTGAGACTCTCTGCTGTAGTCATGAGTTCACCGATGTAACGTCTACTTTCGTGGATTTATAGGTTGAAATTGTTTACTTCCGATGGCGGTGGCGCATTTTTATACACTCACAAGATAAGCTCGGAAGGAAATAACGGAGATAGGAAGAAAACTTCACAACAAGCGGTAGGTAGCGGTGGATGGAACAGCCGGGCCGTTTCATCGTTGGTTTAGTTTAGGTATCAGATTGCCTCTCTCGGTGAATTCATCTGTGTGAATGCATCTATGATTCGTTCCGTGTGAACTCCACCATAGTTGTGTAGAGGGCGCAGGTCAAACACCGGATTGCCATTTCGGTGAATATTTTCATGCACCGGAAGGGCCAAGTGTGCGAATGGAAACAGAGAATATGCAGGCTAAAATTAGAATGATAGAGAATAGATGGAAGACTGAGGGGATGTTAGTAGTTAGTTTAAGCAGTAAGCAGAACTTTGAAGACTCGATTCATTATTCATATTAAAATAAACTGCTTGCTATCTGCTGCTTCCTCAATTTATAATCATGTTGTTCAAGTTGTTGTTTCCACTCTGTTTTCGATCGTTCATCTTTCAGTTATCTGTCCATATGAAAAACCTGGAAATTTAGGAAAATTTGTCAAAAAGTGACTTTTCCGGATTCTCCAATTTCAGACCACATCTTTCATATTCAGCAAACACAATCTTTCGAACCATGGCATAACTTATCAAATTCTCCTATAATGAAGATTTTCTTCTAACTGTTCTCATCTATACCTTCCCTTTTAGGTCTCAAGTCTCCACGTGACGCAACAGTGTTATTTTTCCTCCGATGAGATGCCATTTTCCCATCATGTCTCCTTCCCATAAGAAACAAAAGGTGGAATCGCCTGATCAGGTGTCTGATTTGGCTGAAGGTCCTATTGGACGCCATGCCACAACCGCTGCTTCCGCAAACACCCTCGAAAACGGCCCGGAAAACAGCTTTACCAACCAACCTTTCTCAGACACATATTTCAAGATCCTTGAAACTCGTCGTAATCTTCCAGTCCATGCACAAAGAGATGAATTCTTGAAGATCTTCCAATCCACACAAATTATGGTGTTTGTTGGTGAAACCGGTTCCGGTAAAACCACCCAGATCCCTCAATTCGTCCTCTATGACGATATGCCCCAACTCCTCGGTAAGCAAGTCGCCTGTACCCAACCGAGAAGAGTTGCTGCTATGTCTGTTGCCAAGAGAGTCAGTGAAGAAATGGACGTAGAACTAGGCCAAGAAGTGGGTTACAGTATCAGATTCGAGAACAAGACTTCCCCAAAGACCATCCTCAAGTATATGACCGATGGTATGTTGCTCAGAGAAGCAATGGAAGACCACGATTTGACCCGTTACTCATGTATCATTTTGGATGAAGCGCACGAAAGAACTTTGGCCACCGATATTTTAATGGGCTTGCTCAAAGAAGTGAGCATTAGAAGACCAGACTTGAAAATCATCATCATGTCCGCCACCTTAGATGCCGAGAAGTTCCAATCATACTTTAACGATGCTCCACTTTTGGCCGTTCCCGGTAGAACGCATCCTGTGGAAATCTACTACACCCCAGAATTCCAAAGAGACTACTTGGATGCAGCTATCAGAACCGTTCTTCAAATCCATGCCACAGAAGATGACGGAGATATTTTGCTCTTTCTCACTGGTGAAGAAGAAATTGAAGATGCTTGCCGGAAAATTGCTCTCGAAGGTGACGAATTGGTCCGCGAACAAGACTGTGGTCCATTGCTGGTTTACCCCCTTTATGGTTCTCTTCCCCCTCATCAACAACAAAAGATTTTCGACCCAGCTCCTCCTGCTCTTCGTGCTGGCGGTCGTGCTGGTAGAAAGGTCATTGTATCAACTAACATCGCCGAAACTTCGTTGACTATTGACGGTATTGTCTATGTGGTTGATCCTGGTTTCTCCAAGCAAAAGGTTTACAACCCTAGAATCAGAGTGGAATCCTTGCTTGTCAGTCCAATCTCCAAGGCATCTGCACAACAAAGAGCTGGTCGTGCTGGTAGAACCAGACCAGGTAAATGTTTCCGTCTTTACACAGAAGAAGCCTTCAAGAAGGAATTGATTGAACAAAGTTATCCAGAAATTTTAAGAAGTAACTTAGCCTCTACAGTTTTGGAACTTAAGAAGCTTGGAATAGATGATTTAGTTCATTTCGATTTCATGGATCCACCTGCACCAGAAACTATGATGAGAGCATTAGAAGAATTGAATTATCTTAAATGCTTGAGCGACGAGGGTGATCTTACACCACTTGGAAGATTGGCATCGCAATTCCCATTGGATCCAATGTTGGCAGTTATGTTGATCGAATCACCAAAATTCCAATGTGCTCAAGAAATATTGACTATTGTGGCACTTCTTTCAGTACCAAATGTGTTTGTGAGACCTGCAGCTGCTAGAAAGAGAGCTGATGATGCCAAGATGGTCTTTGCTCATCCAGATGGTGACCATTTGACCCTTTTGAACGTTTACGAAGGATTCAAGAGTGATGAAGCGTTGAATCTTGGAGTTCATCAATGGTGTAGAGACAATTTCCTCTCCTACCGTTCCCTTACTTCAGCACAAAATGTGCGTTCTCAATTAGGTAGAATCATGGAAAGATATGAATTGGACATGACTTCGATTCCCTACGAAGACCCTAGCTACTGGATCAACATCAGAAAAGCACTTACTGCGGGATTTTTCATGCAAGTGGCAAAGAAGAGAAGTGGAGGTAAGGGATTCTTGACGGTGAAAGACAATCAAGATGTGCTTATCCATCCCTCTACTGTCTTGACCAGTGAGAGTGAATGGCTTATATACAATGAATTTGTGTTGACTAGCAAGAACTATATCAGAACTGTGACCAGCATCAAGCCCGATTGGTTAGTGGAGTTGGCACCTAAATACTATGACTTGGACCATTTTTCCAAGGGAGACGTCAAGTTGAGTTTGGAGAGAGTGGTTGAGAGAGTGGAGGCTATGAACAAGTTAGATCGCAAGAAGAGCAAGAAGGAGAAGAAGGAGAAAAAGGAGAAGAAGGAGAAGAAGGAGAAGAAGTGAAGTATCTTGGAGTAGATCTTAATAGATAGATAAAATAATATAGCATTTTCAATAATTTATACCGGATATATGTAGGTAATATGGAAGCACGATCTAGGAGGGTCACCGAATTTCAAGATCCAATGTGATGTCACGGTGATGCCATGGTGATGCCACGGTGATGCTAGCGGGGCCGTTGAAACGGCGATGGGAGTGGGGAAGATCCAGTGATTCTAGGATGGAGAACCAGCGGGACACAAATCGAGGGCAACCTACCCCAGCATTGTTCCCTAAAAGTTTAATTGACGACAGTGATGACGTGATGGGAAAAATTCACAATAAGAGGTCAGAATCAGGAAATATGATAAGAGAAGGGACAGCAACAAGATAGCCCCGAGATATCTGTGGCAGTATGTGGGATGACGATTTACTTGATATGTTAACTTGTCCGATTTGCCCAATATGTAAAAGGTCAAAAGGTCAAAAGGTCAAAAGGTCCAAAAGGCCCAAAAGGTCAAACTGCCCAATTTACTCAATAAGCCCAATAAACCCAATTTACTCAATAAGTCCAATAAACCCAATTTGCTCAATAATCTCAAAACGCTAAACAAAACGCTCATACCCTCAATTTTCTCCATTTACGCAAAATATCGGCCAATGCATTGATGTTCGCAGTGTTCTTTGGCTATTATCTATGCGTACAGTAGCCATGGAACGCTGCAGCCGAGTCCTGGTCACAGCGAGGCCCCACCAAAACCAAAACCCTCCCGGTGACATATTCCACTTTCTAGCGTCAGCCCACCATTCTTGAACCCCCCAGAATCAATACCCCAATGCAGTCGTTTCATCCAGGCTTTGTCCAACCTGGAGGGCCGCGAATTATCGCCAGACCCTTGACACTGGAGAAGGGTGGTTCACCGGCCAGAGAACCCGGTTGCAGCCACGCTTGCCCCTGAAACGGCCCCAAATCCTCGCATCGACCAATGTGCCATGATATCGGCCCATCTCCCACCAGTTCAACGCGTTCACCCCGGCAATAATGCCATCAACCACCGCCCATCATCCTGGCAGGCCCCATGTCTATTGTTGTGTCAATAATACCTGTGGCTTGGCGCCTCTCCACCAAGTGAATAATTTCACCCAATTGGTAAATTAGCACCAACTCCACAGTGGGCCAGTTCACGACTTCACCACTTCACGACTTCACGTGGATCGTCAACTAGGAGTCCATGCTTTGTGCCATCCACCGTCGTCTAACTGGCCCACCCGTCTAGAGACCTGCTCCTACACGCATCCCCAACTCAGGCTGCGGAGGTCGGTGATCCGGGTGTTTCCCAAGGATCGACTGTGCCCCTGAAACGTCAGCATTCATCGGTAGAGCCAACAGAGAGGATTGGGTGCCCACGGTGTCAATTTCAGCTGGCTGGAATCCAGCGGTGATGTGGTGACCACATCGCCAGTACGGCGACTCCCGGCATACGGCCATACGGCCATAGTGCCGTAAAACGCCCGGGTCCAGTTGTCGGTAATCTGATCCCATTTGTGTAGAAACACCACCACGCGCTCGTAAAGAATGGTGGACGTGTACTACCCAGGCGTCTTTGTAGCATTATTATGGCCAACGCCCTTATATAGAGTGGAACGCCATATCGTGAGCATTTTGCAAGGCAGTGGACACCTGGTTGCTTCATTCGTTAGTTTAATATCCCAACCGTGGACCGTTCAGCTCATACATCCATCACCACCTCACCGCCATCATGGGTAACTTAATGTCCAAACTCTTCAAGAACAAGGAGATGAGAATCTTGATGCTTGGACTTGATAATGCGGGTAAAACCACCATATTGTACAAGCTTAAGCTTGGTAAGACTTCCAAAACCGTGCCCACCGTCGGTTTCAACGTGGAAACCGTCAAGCACAAGAATATCTCCTTCGCCGTGTGGGATTGTGGAGGACAAGAAAGAATCAGACCGTTGTGGAGACATTATTTCACCGGCACCAACGCCCTCATATACGTGGTGGATTCCTCAGACATAGACCGTTTGGAAGAGTCCAAGAAGGAGTTGTTGAGGGTCATCAACGACAAGGAGTTGGCCAACTGTTTGTTGATCGTGTTGGCCAACAAGCAGGACGTCAGTGGTGCCATCAAACCAAAGGAGATGATTGAAAGATTCGAGTTGAACAAATTGACCGGACAACACACCTGGTCTGTTATACCAACGATTGCTCTTGATGGGACAGGGTTGGTGGAGACTTTGAACTGGATTTCTAGTCATAGTAAATAATTCTATCGCAATTAGTATCAATTCGCATGTTAATATGATCAATGTAACAGGTTCTATCCACAATATGAATGTGCGTTGTGGGAGCCCCGGCTGGATATATGGGGTAAAATTCATGGCAACAGCATAATCTTCCGCTGATCAAATTTGGGTTTTGATGCCACCCATACCTGGAAAACGGACTGATATCTAGCTATCCATGCCACAACAGCCAATATTTGATTATTATACGATAGATGGGGAATTTCAGCAGTGTCTCATTTCCCCATATGGTCTATTGTGTCAGACGACACTTTTTTACCCATCAGTGGTATTATCAGGCACACTCCAGAAAAAGGTACTTCTAGTGCCCATGGTGTTGGTAGGGAACCAAAAGGGAACCAAAAAGGGAACCAAAAGGGAACCAAAAGGGAACCAAAAGGGAACCAAAAGGGAACCAAAGATTACACTACTTGAACTTCCCATCAGCAGAGAATTAATTGTGCCCCACCTTCACATTAGATGGCTAAAGAAGATTCCAGTGATACTCCACAGTGCAATGTATAGATGAATTTCATATAGATTGAGGATTTGGGTTTCCTGACCATAGTGACACCTTTTTCGATATTAAAGAAGACAGCAGTGAAGTGTTTTGTGCCATTAACCTGGACTGGGGGCACATTCTGTACATCGTGCTAAACAAGGTTATTTAGCAAGATACCCACCATCATCCATCTTCTGTACTACACCGCCATCCGAATAAATACATTTATTACTAGCATGGGAATATAATTATTTTAGGCATTCCAAACCAGCACTTCACCGTTTTCTTCTCCGAAATAAGCCTTTTTGGCCATGCCAACAAACAACCCTGTTTCCACCACACCTACCAAGGCCTTGATGTCATGGTGCAATTTGACCGGATCTGCGATATCGCCGAAGTCGGCGTCGATCAAGAAGTTGTTGTTATCGGTGATGATAGGACCAGCCTTGGCACTTCCACCTTGTCTCAAATGGGCGTTTTTGGCACCAAGGGCCTTCAACGACTTCAACACGGCAGCGTAGGAATTGGGCACGATTTCAATGGGCACACCCTGGGTCCACTGCACCCCCAAGTTCTTAGCAGACTTCTTACGGTAGTCAGCCACCACCACAAACTCCTTGGCCACCGAAGCAACCAACTTCTCCTGGAAAAGACAGGCACCTCCACCTTTGATCAAGTTCAATTGCGGGTCCACCTCGTCGGCGCCGTCGAAGGCTATATCGAGCGCAGGATACTGCTCAATGGCACCCAAAGTCAAGCCATTGTCGATGATGAGTTGTTTTGATTGGAACCCAGTGGGAATACACACAAACGAGTTCTTGTTGGCAAGTTGGCCGATTCTTTCAGCAACATAAACCACGGTGGAACCCGAGCCAATTCCGACGACTTTTGCGTCTGCAGGAAAGTTTTCGTCAACTGCTCTGTAGGCAGCCACTTGTTTGGACTTTTCGACTAGAGACATGGTGGATAGGGTACGGAGGAGTTGCTTTGGAGAATACTTCAACATGGAGGAATCACGTGGGGGCACCAATTCGTGGGGGAGGTGGAGGATATTCGTGGGGGAGAATGTGGATTACGTGATCCCATTGAATGGGATTAGGTAACTTCCTGAAACATGACCAGACGAGTTGGGCACGTGCCGCAGCCCTCACGACAAAACACAGTCACATCACACAAAAACCCTCCCTCAGTAAACCGCCACGTGACGCTCGATGCAGAAAATTTTCCTCTCCTCGCACACCCTCGCACCTCTACCAATTTTTCACTACCAAAAAATCTCTTGAAGTCTCTTCTGTGTCTAACAGTTATAGTATCCATCATGTCTGCTGCCCACAAGATCTTGTCTGACAAGCCAACTGAATTAGAATTGAAGGTTGCCCAAGCTTTCGTTGACTTGGAATCCCAAGCTGACCTCAAGGCCGAATTGAGACCATTACAATTTAAGTCCATCAAGGAGATCGATGTCACCGGTGGTAAGAAGGCCTTGGCTGTGTTCGTTCCATGCCCATCTCTCCAAGCCTACAGAAAGGTTCAAATCAGATTAACCAGAGAATTGGAAAAGAAGTTCCCAGACCGTCATGTTGTGTTCTTGGCCGAGAGAAGAATCTTGCCAAAGCCATCCAGAGGTTCCAGACAACTCCAAAAGAGACCAAGATCCAGAACCTTGACTTCTGTCCACGACAAGATCTTGGAAGACCTTGTCTTCCCAACCGAAATTGTCGGTAAGAGAGTCAGATACTTGGTTGGTGGTAACAAGATCCACAAGGTCTTGTTGGACTCCAAGGACTCCACCTCCGTTGACTACAAGTTGGAATCTTTCCAACAATTATACTCCAAATTGACTGGTAAGCAAGTCGTTTTTGAAATCCCAGGTGAAACCCACTAAATTCATTGTAATGATATAGTCATATTAATATAAGTTACAAGTTTGTAATATACGTGTCGAGGCTAGCTCCTGTTTAGAAGGCTGTAGTTTATCAACCACCCGTTCTGTCGTCGTGACTACGTTACTGATAATTATTGCAATTCACTCTGCAGTTGAAGTGTGCTTTATAGTTCTATAACTTTCACGGCATTTTCTTCACATAGCTGGTAGGGAACATGCCTTGAACTCCGTTCAACTCTCCCTCGGTCCAGCCACTGCCGTCGGTGTCGTCTTGAATCAACACGATCTTGTCCCCTGCGCTGATGCTGATCTCATCATCTCCATCGGCCTGATAGTCATAAAGTGCCTCCACATATTGCACTCGTTTAGCACCCCTCTTGGGCGCTACCGATGGCCCCTTTTTCTTATCTGAAGTCGACTTGACCACTTCAATGTACGAGGTTGGCACAAGCCCCTCGGACCCACTGCCTACACGTACCTTAGTCCATCCGGAACCATCATCCTCTGAGATAACATACACTTGATCTCCCGGAGAAATGTCGACTTCATCATCACCAGTGGCTTGGTACCCATACAATGCCTTAGCTGTATCAAATCCTTCAATCGAATGTCCCGAAAGAATAGAATGTGCTTTCTTTCTCAAATTAAACATTCCTGGGGTATGTGAGGTCGCAGACTTCACCGTATGAATTGAATGCGTATCACTATCTCCATTGGCTGGTACAGGCTTGTTCTTTCCCCTCAAGAACCCAAATGACGACTTCTTTTTCTTGGTCTCCTCATAATACGACAAATCTTTGTCGCCAGCATAATTTTGAATCACCTCGATCTCAACTTCATTTCTCACACGTTGACTATCATATTTCATAAACGTTTGCAAAATACTAAGCGATGTCAGAATCTTGGTGTCAAACTTCAATGTTAACTCAGAAGGATCTTGCTTTCTAGAGTTGGTTGATTCCTCTAATTTTTGCTTGCTGTCAAGGCATAATTCTTCAACCTTATTATACTCAATAGATCTTTCGTTCAATCTTTTCTTTAGCGTGGTCAATTCTGGTTCTTTCACCACCAAACTTTCGTCATCATGCCAAATTGAGCAGGGAATGAAATAAAAGTCCCCAGGTTCCTTCCAATCAACCACGTTATGTTTAATATACATGGCAGTATCCAATTTTGGACTGTTTTGATCGATGGTAGTATCAATCAAATGCAATTTCTCCTTACATTTATCATTGGAATTTCTTTCAATAATGCCGGCATTTTTCAAGATCTTATTCAACAAACCCACTCTGTTTTCATTAAGCTCTTGGAGGTAGTCCAACAATTCAGGAACATCTTGATAGTAATATTTGTCCTTTAATCTATTGGCAATGCTAATCTTAATAAGATATTCATTTTTTCCGTTATTCATTTCGGTGGTCTTTTCTTCCAAACGACGTTGATACTTCTCATTCAGGGACTTCTCTGTCTTTTGACGGGCACTTTCTGTATTTTGACAAAGTGCGTCGTACGCTTTCTTTGCCTTGCTCACTTCTTCTTCACATTTATCTTTATCTGAGACCAAATATTCGTTGATACGCTCAATCTGCTTGGCAACCAGCGTAGTTCTTGATTTGAGGAGGACCAAATTATCCCCAATTTTGGCGTTGAGCTCTTTATGGAGGTTATTCCGTTCATTAGCCAACGCTTCTGTTTGAGTCAACACATCTGTCCAAAGGACCAATGATGCGGACTCAAGAGATCCAGGGGTAATTTGAGGTTCATCTCCGACTGAAAGCAGCGCTGATTGTTTGGCCTTCTTATCGAAATGCTTCTTACACAATTCCTTAAGTCGAGTTGCATACTCTTTCTCTATGGTGGCTCTTTCTCGGTAAAACTCATCAATGTCACTCATCCAATTAATACCATTGTTGATCCACTTATATGTGGTCTTGAATGAGTCCTTGAGATCATTTCCTATTGATAATTCTGACATGGTGGCAATACAAGTTGATCTAATGAATGATTTGGTTAGTTCGCGACAGATTTGGAGATAGGAGGCGGAATTGGTAGTGGGGTGGAATTGATCAGGGAAAGTAAAATGAGGGTACTCCTATCCAATTACCCATCATATAAAACGATCAATTGATTGGGGTAATTAAGTATATTCAAACACAATATGGCCTTAACACACTTTTCATGTAACTAGCAAGAATGGATGGAGCCATTGTAAAGAAAAGTTTGGTTTTTGTAAGTATTGATAATTTGGCGAGTGGCTTAAACTCACCTACGGCTGATATTAATCACCTAGTTTTTCCACGTTTTTCTAAAAACCTTAAAATGAAAGCATTTATGGAAACTGAAGATGGTTTGTTTTATTCAGTAGTTTATCCCTGACCTATTTGTTGAAAGTCGCTTCTTAAGTTGCCCATATTTGTAGTAATGATCTCCATGATTTTGGAACCTGTTGTGTCCTTTTGTAAAATTTTATCACTGCTTTTATGACATTGAGTTAAAGAATTTCAGTATTTAATATGATGTGGAATTTGTAATATCCTTTCACAATGTAGCAGTGTGATCTTGATCAGTTAAATCTTACTTAACTGCCCTGGGTTGAAATTTAGAATGGAAGCTTGAGGCACGTAGTGCTGCCAAATTTCAATGAAATTCTATCATTCATTTGCAATTGATATCATATTCCCCGTACTTTCGTCACTTCAACCAGTTAGTTACCATCATTGGTTTAGCTATGAAGAACTTTTAGAATAAAGATAAATACCCATTGCACTAAATTTTCAAGAAGAAAGTACTATTGATTGCAAAATGAATTTTGGAGTAGAAAATTAACTAAAATGATTTTAAGACCAACATTACAACCTAACACCCAACTATTTAATCATATTCTGCTTTCCATAACTCCGTGTTAACCCCAACTTCGCAATGAAATTTTGGCAATAATTGATAAGAAATGTCCACAACCAGTGGCGATTGTTACAAATTCTGAGCATAAATGATATATTAGTTCGAGTTTCTCTGCGTATGTCTCTGTTCATCCTGAGAAACTACGGATTCTAAAGCAATGGGTAGTTCAGTATTTTTGATCTGATCATGGTATTGTGAACAATGCTGTGTGCTTGCAACGAGAAACATAAGTTTTAATATTGTGAAATTCATGTGAGATATATAGCAATCTAACAACTAGCATATCATGCAACCCAACTGTATCTTATAAGGGTTGTAAGTCAAAGCTACCTTAGCTTGTGCAAGGTACAATTTGCAACCGCCCTCGCACGACCCGCTTGAAATTACCACAATATCTCAGATCAGTGTATCAAGATAGTAGACGATCCTTCTACTTCAGAACTCAGAACGGCAAGACACTAGTGAAACGTCCGTATTTGATTTTTCAAGGCATCTTAATTTGTGTCCTACGGCTAGAGTGCCCAAATATATAACAACAGTACAAATTGAGAGGCCGTCGTTCCACTTTCTTTAATTTGGCGTCAGCATTTGTGGCCAAACGAATAATCAAACGCCCGGCGAACGAACCTAAAAAGTCGAAGATCAAGCTAGTGAGTGAAATATATCGTGATTTTAAGTCTCTTGAAAGAAAAAACACTGCTGCACACTATAAACTACAGAAGAAGTTAAGGAATGCCAGAATGTCAGACCAAGTGGGATCCAATCAACCACTTTCAAGGAGGCAAAAACTTTTAGGTTTTGCAAGAGCCACTAGAGACAATTATATTCCTAAGATAACAGGATCAGTGTCTTCTCTAGCCAATGAAGTGTCTTCGAAAACTTTTGGATATGGGGGCCAAAATGACATGTATGATGAAAGAGGTAACTTGATATTTCCGAAGGATACTTCTTTGACTATATTCCCTTCATATACCCGGCATGTTGATAATTTTTATGTCGTTGATGTAAAGGGGTGGCTTTCATGTCCAGGGCTAATGACAAGAAAGAACAGATTGATACTCTCTTTAGCAAAACAAGTCACTCGTTACAATAGCAATACGCAGACTAGTAACCAGGCTTTAAATCAATTGGGAAGTGATAAATTGAAGCAAGACATCCTCAAAACTGAACCCACTCTGGATTCTGATTCGGAATCGATCATGACCACGTCATCGGAATCTACCTCGTCTTCGCAGACAGAATCTCAAGAAGATCTAATCAAGGAAAGATTAGCGTGTTTCATAGCACGATCAATTCCAAATGCAGAGTTGGAAATCGTTGTTGGTCCCATGCATTCGCTGGATAGAGATCTAGTGTCTCCTTTCACCGTACGTACTGATATTAATGGCCATTTTGAGTCTACCTTCAAGGTTGGATATGAACCATCATTTGTTCATGTGAAAACAGTTACAGATGATACCATATTTGCATACGATGAGATCCTTTTAGTTTCTAATGAAGGGTATGGGCTCATCAGTGATATTGATGACACTATCAAATTAACTGGAGTAATTGGAGATAAAAGGGAATTGATGACTAGCTTATTATTAGGTGATTTTACCCTGTGGAAAATTCCCAACATAAGCAAATGGTACTCAGATATGTACTCCAAAGACAAGGTATCGTTCCACTACGTATCCAATTCACCATGGCAACTTTTTTCTACAATTCATGCTTTTTTTAAAGCTGTACAGCTTCCTATGGGTTCAATTCATCTAAAACAGTACACAGGAAATATTATTAATTCTTTGATGGAACCTACTACTACCAGGAAGAAACGGTCCTTGAGCAAAATCCTCAATGATTTTCCCAAGAAAAAGTTCATCTGTGTCGGCGATTCAGGTGAATATGATCTTGAAAGTTATGTTGAGCTAGCAAGGGCATATCCTGGTCAAATTGTTGCTATTTATATAAGATATGTCACTCACTCCTTATCAGACGTTGATGATATAAAAATACTTCACGAGATTGATAATTTGTTATCAGTAAAGAGAAGAAAGCTTATCGTGGATATACCTAAGGAGGCAGCTATCGAAGACTTGATTGATCTCAGCGATCCAAGTTCCAATCAACAAAAGAAGCTACCTCCAATGGTTCCAAAGAAGCCGACTACTCTCAAAGGAAATAACTTGGAGAAAAAACCCCCATTACCTGCGAGAAATGCATTCAGAGCTCACACTGATACGGAGCTTATCGCTCCAGCTGCTCAAGAGAAATTAAACCACGAGATGAGTATTGAAGCGACCATGATGGGTAATCTGAGAAACTCAAATAATACATTGGATGATTTGACATATATTTTAGGAACGGAAAGGTTTTTTGAATTGGAAGAACAAGATCCAAGAGGTGCTCTGTGGATACAAAAGATCATTGAATGCATACAAGCTCTAGAAAATACCGATACTGAGTTAAAGTTGTTTGTGGATGACGATAATGAATTTTTCACTAACAGCGCTTCCATCTTGCGCAAACATCTCAAAACTCATGACGATATACTCTGATTTACTACAGTTAATAAAATGGAGTGCCATCTAACTGACAACTTATTGTACATTATGCGATTGGTGAAGGATGACCCTCAATTCATTAGAAAGTTCATGTAGAGATAGGGGCAACTTGTGCACCTGTAGTGGTGGACTCTTGGATATTTGAGTCGTCTTTCTCCTTAATTTCAGCTTGGTAGAATTCTGTCACGTTGGAACCATCACCATAATCCTTAATATTCTCCGAGGGATCATCTGGTAACTCAGCCTTGAACTCAGATAAATCGAAAGTTTCACCATCATCTTCTTCAGTGTAGAATTTGTCGGCAAATCTCTTCAAAATAATTTCCTTACCTGTCAATGCCTTTCTAGCACCCAACTCTTTCTTCTTGTCATCAGCCTTCTTAGCTTGTTGTTTGGCCTTCCAAACGTTGAAAGATTCTATCGTAATTGGTGTAAATTTGGATTTATCCAACTTTCCTCTTTCCAATTCAATAAAATCTTCCAAAGTGATCTTAGGAGCTGATTCTTCTGCCATTCTCTCCAATCTCTTCTGTTCTTTGGTCTTCAAGACGAATCCTGGTGGTAAGGAATGTCTATACATACATTCGTTACCTCCATTAGGACAAACCCAGAACCAACCATACTTTCCGTTTTCCACGGCTTCAATAAAGTATTTACACACCTTATCAGTAGTGGTCTTGGGGTTACCATGCTTTGAAAGAATGACTTTTCTCAACTTTTCTTCATCCCAAGTATCCATGGTATCTGCCTCCTTCTCTTCTCTAGCATCGGTGTATAAGTCCTTCTTTGCATCCTTTCTTCCGACGTTGAGATCGTGTGCAAACTTACATTTATTTCCTTTATTACAGAGTCCCTTCTTGTAGAACTCACACACAATAGACTTTGGATCCACTCCAAATGGCACCTTTTGCTGCTGGACACCAAACAATGCTGCGGCTTCTCTCTTTGCTTCTTCGGATGCTTTCTTTTCTGCAGCTCTTCTGAGATTTTCGGCTTCTTTTTGCTGTTGCTTACCACCATCTGCTCCAGATTTAATCATATGGATTTGTTGTTGAACCTTTTTCGATTTGTTTTTGTTTTTCAAACCGAAGGTTTTATCATCGGCAGCCTTGGCCTTTGCCTTTGCCTTGTTCTTGTCAGAAATTTGTGGAACCTTCTTCTTTGGTGGCATTCTGTTACTGATGATGATGAAAAAGTGAAGAATTTTTGGCTTTTTTTTGCCATGGTGTCACATGGTTCCTGCACACGTGAGAAGGCAATCCAATTTTGGGGTGTATTAGGTGGTAGAATCATGATTAACACTTCTGGAGAAGGCAATCAGACTCGTGTTTTGTAATTATGTCCCACTGCCAAATTTTATTCCATTCAAGCAGCTGAATTGTATGAAACTTTGTCACTTAGTGCAATAGTAATGTAGAGAAAGTGAAAAAATCGGAAAACGGAGTCCTGCATATGGACGCGAAGCGTTACCAATTAGGCAACTTAATCACCAACATGAAAAGGGTAGACATTGCCATAATGTGACCATTGGGGGAATATAGGTAGTTGGTTTTGATGTTGTTTGACAAGAGGTGAATCTCTTATAGAGATCGCAGTATTTACGGTGATTTTCTCCACACACATCCACACTGACACGTAGTTTTACAATTTTCAGATCAGATCAATCATTTGACCGAAAAGTTACAGTAATCACTACCATACCCTTCTAGGCCAATATCATACAAAGACGCAGGGTATCCAGAGTAGCTATCAGGAGCACATTTGGTTCTACATGTAATTAGTATCAAAATTTTTTTCTATCATTTTTTACCTGAATTGTGCATGTATACTAGTGTTGAACTAGGCCTTGTTGTAACCTCTAACTCTGATGATTTGAGCGACACTGTCGACAACATCTTGTTCAAGAGAGTATTCGTTTTCTCCCAAATGCTTTCTGGTGGTACTGTCGTCAATGATAAAGTGTTGGGCATGTTCAATTTGTTCAGCAGTGACTTCACCCTTTGGAATGACGTCTCTGGTTTCAGGGAAGTTTTCGTGGATGATGTTAGCCAAAAGTTGGTTGGTGAAACGGTCACCGAAAGATAAGAGTCTCTTGTTGGAGACCTCGGCGTTGTCTATGGCACGGTAGTGCATTCTAGCCAAGTCTCTGACGTCAACCATAACACCCAGGATATCTGGCAAAGCATCGCCGGCCTTCATCTTTAAGTAGGCGTGGATGACTTCACAACTGGTGTTCAAGTTTTCTTTAACTTCGGAGTCGTAGGCTTGTGGACCAAAGATGTATGTTGGAAGGAGGACAACGGCATCGAATTGAGGCTTTTCTTCTTCAATGAACTTCCACAATGCTTGTTCGGCATAGACCTTGGACGCGATGTAACCGATTTCACCGTTGGTGACGGCGATGTCGTATGGAACCACGTTCCACACGTCTTCGTTGACGGTACCTCTTGGTATTTCTGGTTGCCACAAGAATTGGTAACCGACGTTACCGTAGGAGGCGGTCAAAATGAATCTCTTGATGTTTTTACCGTGTTCCTTGGCGGATTGCAAAGCGTTCTTGGTACCATTGATGGCAGGCTTGAAAAGCAGCTCTTCGACATCTCCCAGGTTCCAGGAGAATGGAGAGGCGGTGTGGAAGAACACAGAAACTTCTGGGTTCTTTTTCAATACCTCGTCGAAGGCATTGGGGGCTCCGATGTCCGGAACGATCTCATACTTGAAGTTGGTCTTGACGTTGGCCAACAAGGCTTCACCCTTGTTGGCGTCTCTGACGGTACCAACGACGTCGTAGCCTTGGGCTACCAAGTACTTGACGAGGTGCTGGCCGAGAAACCCAGAAGCTCCGGTGACAAAGGCGACAGCCATTTTTTATTGTGATGAAGTGTGGAGTGGAACTGGTTGTTGGAGATGACAAATAATCTATCTAGATAAGTGTACTTGAAGATGGTTGGGGATATTGTCAAGGATTGATGCGCTTTATATATTGGCAGATCAGTAAATGTGAGGGGTTTGCGCTTGGTAAACACAAAGTACTAATTAGTAATTAGTTGGTAGATATCCGCAACATCTAGCCACACATGGTGGTGGAGAGCAAAAAGCTGCCTGCATAGGAGCCCGGCAAGAAGGACTACTGACAGTTGATGGAAACCATGAAATGGCTGCAAGAACGGGCGAGTTGGGGTGGAAAAAGGCGGTTCTGCAGTGAAAAACAAAGCACGTGTGATTAGATCTTCACTGTTCCATGATGAAGCGGATTGTAGTGGTGGTTCCTACTTCATGGCAGATTTAGGGGCCTTTCGAAACTAGAGATGGCCATTGGTGATCTCGGTAGTACTTAATTTGCGGTTGCGAGCCCCGCGCCGACTTTATCTGCAAAATCTTCCAAAGCGTCCCCTCCATAGTGCAGGACCATGGAAAATCTGCAGGCGATAGGCGGTGGAGAGACGGTCAAACGCGGGCTTAACACGGAGTTTACACCCCACTATGGCCGTCATTTGAGACACATATCCGTTAGCGTACTATCTACTCCGAAGCCCGAATTGGTGGTGGGTGACGACGAAGATTACAACGAGACAATACGGTAACGGCAGTATGGTTGTGGATGTGAATGTGGTTTTGTCACTTTGGCGGTTGTGGTGGCCCCAAAATTTCAATCCCCGGTCTCCGTGGCTTAGTACTGACATACAACAATAGAAACCATGGAAGAAAGCCGAATTGTAGATGCAAGCCTGCGGATGTCGGTAACTGCTGTAGTGCTTTGGATGTAGATGCTACCGACGCTATGTGGAAGGGGTTTAGATTTCACGTAATTGACCTGACTACACCAATATTCTAGTCGTTCATCGTGATTAATTTTAAATTTACGTACTCTAAACTATATGTGCTAGGGCAATCCTGTAGAGTAACTTTAGCCAGTTGCAAATTGCTCATTGCTTGCCTCTAACCTTCAAGATTTGGTCCATGGTCTCAACTACGATGTGCTCGAAGTCCTTACGGGGGCCGTTACCCAAAAGGTTTCTGGATACCGAATCATCGATAATACAATGCACTGCAGTCTTGAGCTGCTCCTCGGTGTCTTCTGGGGTTCCCACTGGAGCATTGGCAAGCTCCTTGGGGTAATGCTTGTGCAAGATGTTAGCAATGGATTGACAGTTGAATACACCGGATTGAAGAATGATTCTGTGGCCTCCAGCCTCTTCCTTCTCCATGGCAATCACATGGGCATCGGCAGTGTCTGCCACATCAATGTAGACTCCCTTGAGAATAGGGATAGCATCGTCTGATTTCATTTTGAGGAACTGGTTGATGATTTCACAACTGGTGTTTAATGTTTCACTGACATCGTCTTCAGAGAATTGTGGGCCAAAAATGAAACCTGGGTTGAGAGAAACACCATCGAATTGTGGCTTCTCTTTTTCGAGAAACTCCCAAAATGCCTTTTCAGCAAAAGTCTTGGAGGCCAAGTATCCAAAACTACCGTTGGCCAAGCCTTGTTCCCAGGTCATGGCCGTCCAAGTGCTTTCGTTGGCAACTTCACCGAAAGGAATGGTTGCGTCATTGAGATGACTATATCCAACAGATGCAAAGGAAGAAGTAACAATGAATCTCTTGATGTTCTTACCGAATTCCTTGGCTGACTGCAAAGCATTCTTGGTACCCTCAAGCGCAGGACGGTAAAGGTTGTTCTCGATGTCTTCGTTTCTTTTGTGGTATGGAGATGCTGGATGGAAGAACACGGTAATTTCCGGATGCTTTTGCAAAGCGTCATCAAAAGCACCGGATTTCACGATATCTGGAACAATTTCGTAGGAGAAGTTGGTTGGAAAGCGACCCTTCAACACTTCTCCCTTAGCTTCAGATCTAACAGTACCCACCACTTGGTGACCACGCTTAAGCAAGGCATTGACAAGGTATTGGGCAAAGAACCCATTGGCACCAGAAACGAAAACTTTAGTCATTGTAGAATTTTTTCACTTGAGTTTTGAAAATTAAATGTGGGTTTCGTGGAAACCACCCCGACAATTTATACAAAAATTATGAACTACCCAATGCCGTTTATCTGAGAATATTATCATGCACGGACTGCAGGAAAGGAGTCCGTAAACATCCATCGATGCAGGAGTGGTTATTCACCTACATGCTGGCATCAGTTCTTAGATCTATTTGGGTGCAGGATGATTTGCTGTATTACCAGCAGAGAATTTGTCAGCGCCCATCCAGTAATTGGATCGACTCGGTTATGCATAAGGATCACTGCAGGCGAGTGGACTAACTGCCATTCTGGTAAACCAATCGTAGCATGTTGAGTTTTGTAGTGGCAACAACAGAATTTCTTCCAAAACGATCCTAACCATTCTTCATCATCCTGCACCCAAAGTCCGCAATCAGTAGGTGTCAAATAGTGTAAGTTCATTCAAATTGAATTTTGTGGAGAAACGAGGCTTTTGCAATCGTAGGTGCAAAATTTGGAGAAGTCCGTGGAGTCTGTCAATAATTGAATTTTGGCTATTTCTGGCCTGGAGATATGGCATATCCCACATCAACACCGTGCTATACCGCTAGAGAGAATCATCCAACTTTCTTTAGAGAAACTCTGGCATTTTCCACGCAATTTGTTAATCTGTAAGTTCCTTTTTGCTACAAACGTTGGAACCATTCGTGATTATTACTATATTCACGTTATCCTATGGTACTGAATGCATTTAGTTCTTCTTAGCGTCAAGAAGTTGTTGAACACTGTCAACAACAGAGTCAGTAACGTTGATGTATTCGAAACCCAAGAACTTTCTGGTGAAAGAAGTGTCAAGATTACAATAAACTGCGTCATCGAGGGTCTTCTGGACGTTTTCTGGGTTTCCAACAGGAACCTTGAGGGCAGGGAATTTCTCACGGATAATGTTGGAAAGCAATTGGGTAGTCCATTTTTCAGTAGCAACAACCAATCTTTGACCAGCAGCATCTGGCTTCTCTAGAGCGATAATATGGGCCTTGGCGACGTCTCTGACATCAATAAACCATCCACCCATGGTTGGCAATTCATCATCAGCGGTCAATTGGATCAAGTTGTTGATAACCTCGGAACTGGTGTTCAATTCTGGTCTAACCTCGTTGTCGAATCGTTGAGGACCGAAAATAAAGGATGGGTTGATGGCAACAGCATCGAATTTAGTGCGTTCATCTCTGAGGAATTCCCAAACGGCCTTTTCAGCGTGAACCTTGGCGTAGTAGTAACCAAAACGACCAGCGGTGATGGCTTTCTCGTGAGAGACCTTGGTCCAACTGTTCTCGGTACAAAGGTAACCCTTTTCGAGAGTACTGTCGCCAATGAAACCATAACCAACGGCAGCGTAGGAAGAGGTCACCACGAATCTCTTGATATTATGCCCGTAGTTACGAGCAGAGATCAAGGCATTCTTGGTACCTTCAAGAGCTGGCTTGATAAGGTTGTTCTCGACGTCTTCGTCTTTCCAGTTGTATGGAGAAGCGGTGTGGAGGAAAGCGGTGATTTCTGGGTGCTTCTTCAATGCCTCGTCGAATGCTCCTGGAGCAATGATATCTGGAACAATTTCGTAGATGAACTTTTCACCCAAGTTGGCTTTTAACTTTTCACCCTTAGCATCGCTTCTGACGGTACCAACGACAGTGTAGCCAGCATCAATCAATTGCAGGCACAAGTGTTGGGCAAGGAACCCAGTGGCTCCAGTAATGAATACGGTAGACATGTTTAGTGGTGTTGTATCAAATAGAAGGCAATTGGGACCTCACGAACTGACGAGTTTGAGTATTCAAGCAATGCGGAATTGTATGCTTAAATAGCCCCATGTAAATGGAATGATCACAGTCAGCCACTCTGATGACATAAGTGGAGTATCTCCCAACGTAAATTAACAATTAAGTACCCTGATCCCGAATGGGAAATTATACCACAAAATTCAAGTAGTGGTGATTCCCGACTGTGGGGCTGGTAACCACAAAGGGATCAAAATACAGTTGTTGTAACCTGTAAATCTACCACCCTCTGATACATGTCAACAGTATGCAATACTCAATCTTTCCACGGATAGTCACCGAAGCGGGCTTTGAAGAAGTACGACTAAGAAGTGCTTACAAGTCCAGTCATATCGGTATGAATGCGGCTAATGCCATAACAGGCCATATTATGTAGTTCCACTTTGACTAATGCCAAAGTTGGTGTGAAGCTTATTATCATTGTACTTAAAAATGATAAATATAAAAATTATTTACTGAAAGATTTTGGTTAGGCATCGGATTCTTGCTTTATTCACCATATATATTAATTGTTACTAGTAAGTGCTGCGAGGAAACTGTTCTTGAATAATTCACTTCTGTTGATACTTCAAGATTTGTTGTACAGCAGCTAACACCGACTCCACAAAAGATAGAGGTTGGTACTTAGGAAGTCTTTCACGGGTGTAGGACAAGATTCTCTTTGTCTTGGAATTATCCAATCTACCAAACATGCCCTTGAAGATCTTCACCGGTCTGATTTTCCCCAAGGAAAGGCCAATTCAGAGAAGCGCTTGTTCAACACGTTGATACTGGAGGAGGTGTTCATCGCAGCCTTAACCACAGGATCGAAGGTTTATGGACCATAAACGATTGGACAACTATGGTCGCCGAGCAAAGAGAAACCTTGACGAAAGTGGAGATCACCACGAGTCTCTTTAGATTCTTTGGGTCTGGGCAAAAATCACAGCATTTCTGTTACCTTCCATAGCTGAAGTGTAGAGCTACTCCACAATACGGTCATCGTCCCAGTGGAATGGAGACACAACGTGGAAAAATGCCTCGGTGCCTGACTGATTGTTCAAGGATTGGTCGAAGGCATCAGAGTTCAAGAGCTCGGACATGTGTTCTCCCTTTTCTTGATCTGTTACCAACAACCTTGCTTTTGTTCTGGCTAATTGCAAAGTTCTAAAACAACAAATTCGGTAGCAATAAGGAAAGCAACCGTCATAAGTTTCAAAGTGGATTAATGTGGTTGAATGCAAGATACAGGATACTTATAAGTTGTAAATCCATATTGTGTGTTACAGCACTGGAGATAAATTTGGACAATTGTCATCCTCCTCCTTTTGGCACCCAATGCGCAGTTTGTAATTTCGTTAAGTGAGCTTATTACACAGTGAGCTGCCTAACCATTAGTTGGCTGATATGGGTTCTTGATAAATATGTGGAAAGTGTGGGGAAAACAAATTTTCGCGCAGAAGCTTCAAGAGACACCTAAATTAGGTGGAAAACTCTCCAATTGATGTAATCTCACCAAGGTGAACGATTCTATGTTTATTAGACATTTTGAAGGGCTTTACATTATTAAAATTGGAATAAAAGTGGAGCACCAAAGATTCGTCGATCCTTGTGCTAGGTAAATTTCTGCATTTCTGAATTTCTGCATTTCTGCATTTCTGCATTTCTGCATTTCTGCATGTTTGGCCAGAAAAGCGATCCTGGAATGGTAAACTGCACTGTTGCATATGTTGACTACCTATGCCCGATAATCTAAAGCCTGATAATTTGTTGGAAACCCGATGTGTTGTGAAGAGCATTGTCTCTTAATTGATTGAAACGATTGGTTAGGGTTGTGGGTCATGAAAAATATGTTTGATTCTATCTTCCTGTGCTTATATAGAAGGTTAAAAAGTCAACTAAAAAGCCAACGCAGGAGCATGATCATTGCAAGTGTATAGTGCACGATTCCAACAGACTTTGTACCAGCTTGGGGCCAGGTTCTGCTTTGTTATGGGTTTCTCTGAAGTTTCAGTGAACTACCACTTCCTGCTAAAAATCTCAGATTGGAAATTAGCCAAAGTTCAGCAAGTAGGAAGCAAGTGGAATATTATTATTCACAACTGTGATAATACCAAAGCAAATTATTGTATACGTGCTTCATAAGAGACTTTTTGTATCCAGATAAGTTTTATTGTAATTGTCTACTCCTGGAGGGAGATGGACCGGCAATTTTTCCTTGCAGAAACGATTTTGCTCCTGGAACCAATTATTATGTGAAGTCTTTTACTCTATGTAGACATATACTATTAGTTAATCGATAACAAATAATCGAGAGCTGAATATTACACAATTTCTTTCGTGTTAAGCTCGAATAGGGTAAAAGAATTGAACTAATATTTTTTTTGATTTCCTATTTATCGGTGTAGCTTGTATCCAGTTTAAAGTTTGGCAATTTCTTCTCGATATGGTTTTAAAGTTGATGGATAAATACAGTAACCAGGTTTTCATCTACTGTCAAGTTATCTTCAATAGAGTTTATCTAGTTAGCAATTGGATATGGATCAAAAAATCCACAATAATGAAATAAACTTCTTGTTCTCGATATATATTCTGAAAGTTATACATATCAGCTATTAATTTTGTTGGTACTTAAGGATTTGGTCCACACTGTCGAATATGGACTTCTCAAAGTTGATTGGGTCATAAACAGGAAGGCCCTCTCTCTTATAGGACAAAAGCTTCTTGGTGGAAGAAATATCAACATCTCCATGAACCTGTCTTGCAACTTCTTCTTCGGTTTGTTCTGAGTTTCCGACCGGGAGGCTCAATTGTGGGAAGCACTTGTTGAATACATTGAGCATGGATTGACTGTTGAAAATACCACCAATAAGAGCGAGTTTCTTTTGAGAACATTCTGGGTTCTCATAAGCCAAAAGATGAGCAACTGCAACATCTCTGTTGTCAATCCAACAACCTTCGTAATGGGGTATGTCTTCGATGTTCTTCAATTTAAGAAGAGTATTGATCATCTCAGAACTGGTGTTCATGGTAGCCTTAACTTCAGAATCGAATGGTTGAGGGCCAAAGACGTAGGCTGGATGAACAGAAACACCATCGAAATGTGGCTTTTCTTCCTCGAAGAAATTCCAAAATTCTCTGGCTGCAAGAACCTTGGAGACAATGTAACCAAGTCTTCCGTTGACCAAACCTTGCTCCCAAGAGATTTCGGTCCATGTTTCTTCATTGATCTTTTCGTCGTGAGGCAAGGTTTGGTCCACAAGGTAGGTGTAACCTTGAGTAACGTAAGAAGAAGTAACCACGAATCTCTTAAGGTTCTTAGCGTAAGTCTTTGCAGAAACCAAAGCGTTTCTGGTACCTGCAACAGCTGGAGTGTAAAGATTTTGCTCGATGTTGGAGTCATCCAAGTGGAATGGAGATGCAACGTGAAAGAATGCTTCAATTTCAGGATGGTTGATCAAAGCTTGGTCGTAAGCATCTGGAGCAACCATGTCTGGAACAATTTCATAAGAGAAAGCATCAGACTTCAAGAGAGTCTTCAACTTTTCACCCTTTTCTTCACTTCTGACAGTACCAATAACTTGGTATTTTTGTTGAAGCAAGAGCTTAATGAGCTCTAAAGCAACAAATCCGGTGGCACCAGTAACGAAAGCAACGGTCATGTTTGGTTCTCTGAAGTAACGTGGTTGATTCACAGGCCGAGTCCCTTCTCTTATATTCTTTTTCTAATGCTGTCAGTTTGCAAAAGCAAGATTTTGACAATTTGTCATCCAGCTAACATTGAATGCGGGTAGCACTATCACGCAAGATTATTAACGCATGCTGTCGTATCTCTACTACTACACTTTATGTGATCGATCCTACTAGTTGATATCTATGATTTCAGTCAAGTAAGAGGCCATGAAGAACACCATAGCGTTCACCAAATATCCATGTCTTGTATCTTTCCAGGTTTTGCAATAATCAAATCTTGTACAATAGTTACCTTCAACGTAATGATCGTTATCTCCGAAGAATCTACGGAGTTAGAACGGATTTCTACTTCCTCAAGTTCCGCGATCCACTTGTATAGTGCTCAATTTTCACAGGTTTGACAGTAACCTGTAGTTTTCTTAACTACGGCATTAGGTTCAACCATATTAGGTGCCACAGAATAAGCAGATATATACACGGGTGTTTGTTGAATAATTGATCTGCATCTGATGCTCAATTAGACTTCTCAATAGATGTTGATTTTCGGTAGATAAACAGCCAACCCAGAGTAGGTTGCATTTTATGCTTAAAGTAGTATTGATGGGGATCTCACCTAAGCATAGATTAGTGTGAGAGATTTTTGCTAATTTCCATATTTCCGTTCTTCGATTTATCCGTTCTTTGATTTATCCGTTCTTCTCTTGCAGATGTATCTTGGTGTTATTCTATTCAAGTGTCAAAGCGTGCCAATTTTTCTGGGTTTTGAACACCAAGTGATTTTGAAAAATAATCCTAATTAGTTATTATAATAAATATGGATGATTATGCTTTTATCATCTTTTTCCACTTTTTTAAACTTTGTATTGAAGTTTTTAAAATTGTAGCAGTTCTATAAATACTTGGAAAGTACAAAAATTCTAATGCTGAGTTCAATAAGCTTACACTTTTCTTTGGTATTATGGCACCCTTATTTATTTATTTCGATAACCTTTTATAAGAATTTATGCAAACCCATTCCCTATTTACGTTGATGCTTGACAATTTGGTCGACACTGTCGACAACAGACTTTTCAAAGTTGATGGTACCGTAAACTGGAAGACCTTCCTTCTTGTATGATAAAAGCTTTTGGGAAGCAGAATAGTCAAGAGTACCGTGAACGGACTTCTCAACTTCTTCGAAGGTTTGGCTTGAGTTACCTATTGGAAGGCCCAATTCAGGGAAGTTGGAGTTCAAAACATTCACCAAATATTGGGAGTTGAATTTACCTCCAGTAATGATGATCTTACGGTTGGCAGCCTCTGGGTTTTCGTAGGCCAAGAGGTGACCAAGGGCAACTTCTCTGACATCGGCCCAGTAACCATCGAAGTATGGGATTTCATCATCAGACTTCAACTTAAGAGTGGCGTTGATCATTTCAGAACTGGTATTCAAACTAGAACCGACTTCTGAGTCGAATGGTTGAGGTCCGTAGACATATGGAGGGTGAATAGAAGCACAAGAGAAGTGTGGTTTTTCCTCATCAACGAACTTCCAGAATTCTTTAACGGCAAGAACTTTGGAAACAACGTAACCAAGTCTTCCGTTCACCAAACCTTGCTCCCAAGAGATTTCGGTCCATGTTTCTTCATTGATCTTTTCATCGCGAGGCAAGGTTTGGTCCACAAGATGGGTGTAACCTTGAGTAGCGTAAGAAGAAGTAACCACGAATCTCTTAAGGTTCTTAGCGTGGGTCTTGGCGGAAATCAAAGCGTTTCTGGTACCAGAAATGGCAGGATTGTAGAGATTTTGCTCAACATTGTCGTCACCGAAATGGAAAGGAGATGCAACGTGGAAGAATGCTTCGATTTCAGGGTGGTTGATCAAAGCTTGGTCGTAAGCACCTGGAGCAACCATGTCTGGAACAATTTCATAAGAGAAAGCATCAGACTTCAAGAGAGTCTTCAACTTTTCACCCTTTTCTTCACTTCTGACAGTACCAATAACTTGGAATTTTTGTTCAAGCAAAAGCTTGATAAGCAGTGAAGCGATGAATCCGGTGGCACCAGTAACGAAGGCAGTAGTCATTTTGTATATTATTGTATATTATTGTATTGTAGTGGAGAAACAGATATTAGTCGTAGAAGGAAAGTAGCTCAATTTATATCAAGTCCAATTGACAGCAAGTACATATCTTCGAATTTGTCATATCTATGACCTGATGCGAGATTATTAATTAGTGAGGGTTGTTTTGAAGTTTGTCGGACTTTAGGTGTTCATAATTCATAGCCATTTTGGCAGATTGAAACTCCTTTCATTGGCTCTTGTCCCTAGGGTTTGTAATCCAATTGATACAAGGCCATGTCAATAACCCTCAGACTAGCAGGATGCATTACTACACTTCATACTTCTTTACTTTGTTAAAACATTGAATGTTATACCTTCATCCCATCGGACGGTATTATGTGCCTTGAATTTTTCGTATCAAAGTAATTTTTTAGTAGGCTAAAAATATTTGAGCTGAGATGAACAATAAAAAAGAAAAGAATCTGAACATTTGACTATTGAAATCAAAGATAGAAAGATGATATGGAGAAAGCTGCTATGCAATTTATCAAAATGTTGGTTTATACAAAGTATCAACATCTTCCATTTAATTTGAGATGACTTCTTGGTCTTTTGGTATGGTTTAGGTAGTTAGACGCACCTCGGATGAAGATGCTGATTAATAAAGCAATTTGATGCATGTCGGTTCGGATTATTTATTTTTATGCAAAGAAATGTTAGGACCGAGATACTAGCCTATAAATTCCAATTTCCATTTTTAAGTATAGGGTCTCACAATAGCTTTGTAGTCACTTCAAGTATTATTAACAGTTGTTAAACTAAGCTCATATATAAAGTTACCGATAAAAACGTAGTCGTGCAAAAAAAATTACACCACCAACGTTATGAGGATAGTAGATCATTTAATAGATATACGCTACACAAGCGTGTACTATACCAAGATTCACCTTGCTCTTTAACACAGGTAAATTTGATTAGCATTCTTTGCAATTATAATTTGCCATCAGTAGATATGAAATTTGGGGGATGTACCTGAAACTATTAAATTTTATTATCGTATAATTTCATTCAAATCAAGGTTGGCCGCAAGTATATTTCATACTTACAGCATTGCATGCATTAATCAATTTAACCAGCAATAGGTTCGGAGCTTCCATCTCTCATTAGGTTAGAGCAATCCAGATATTTAACATTATGTTCAGTTCATCGTTCACGATCTTTTAGCATCTAAGATTACACCTGTCTTCAAATTACCTACTGTATCTTAGGTCATTCGATTGTCATGATTTACGTTAGTACCTCCGCTTTGTACATATCTAGTGGCCAATTGCTAAAATAACGTTGCTATTATTCAATGCGCAAGATGGAAAATATTTCATGCAAAGAAGGTTGTTAGCCGAGCTCACATTTTAAAAAGGGTTCTGGAAGGTACTACGCACCATAGTTGACTAAGCAGAACAATTTGGACCTGCAGCAGTTTTCTTGTATAAACTGGGGAAATCCTAATAATTCAAATTCTAAGTTACAAGTGGAATTTATTTTTTTTCAGTTCATTTCTAAGTTCAACAACGGTGTAACTATGTATAAGCCTAGAACATCAATGGTTCTTATTAACTAAGACTCGTTCTGCACTATTGATGATGCACCTCTCAAAACCAACCGTTCCATAGACGGGAAGATCGTAATGCTTATGTGATAAGACATCTTTGGTTGCGGAAGTATCCAATACTCCATGCAAAAGTCTTGTGAGTTCTTCTTGAGTTTGGCATTGGTTTCCCTTGGGTAGATCCAATCCTGGAAATTCCTTGTTCAACACATTCAATATTGTTTGACTATTGAAGGCTCCCCTAGCAAGCAACAATTTCCGACCCGTTGCTTCTGGGGTCTTGTAAGCTAGAAGATGTGCAATAGCTACATCTCTGTTATCGACCCAATACCCTTGGTATTGAGGCAATTGTTCTCCAGGTTTGATTTTGACTATAGTATTAATCATTTCAGAACTTGTGTTTAACTCTTTATTTAGCTCAACTTCAAATGGCAGTGGACCAAAAACAAAAGCCGGGTGTATCGAAACACCATCGAAGTGTGGATTTTCCTGATGCATGAATCTCCAGAACTCCTTAGCTGCAAGAACTTTTGAAGTAATGTACCCTAACCTACCATTTTTTAGACCTTGTGACCATGAAGCAGCAGTCCAGGTTTCCTCAGTAATTTTGGCATCTTTTGGATAGTTCGGATCAAATAAAGCATTGCATCCCTGTGTAGCATATGAAGAAGTGACCACGAACCGTTTGAGGTTTTTAGCGTATTTTTTTGCTGAAACCAATGCATTTCTTGTACCCGCAATCGCTGGATGGTAAAGATTCTTCTCAATATTCGAGTCGTCCCAATTGAATGGAGAAGCAACGTGAAAAAACACTTCAACCTCGGGGTGCTTTATCAATGTGAGATCATAAGCACCTGCTATTGTCATATCTGGCACAACTGAATAGGTGAAGGAATCAGACTTCAATAGGATTTTCAATTTTTCTCCTTTCTCCTCGTTCCGAACTGTTCCTACCACCTTGAAATTGTGCTGAAGTAGAAGTTTTGTGAGTTCAGAGGCAATGAACCCAGTTGCGCCCGTAACTATTGCAATTGTCATTTGTGGAAAGTGCTTGTAGAAAATAGTGTTGGGGGTTATATTAATTTATATAATTTGTTCAAATAGGCTTAGAAAACAACTTCCAGTTATTCCGTTTTCAATTTCCAAATAAAGTTTGATGTCAAAAGGGTAAGTGGAAAACGAGAGTACAACGGTTTTACATGTCATTTCTTAGATCACTGATTACTTAGCTTATAAGCCCGAAAACTTAACAAACGGTTAAGAGATATTAAAAATTATTTTTGTATTTGAAGCCTAAAGTGATTTCTTTAGTGTATTTCATTAGCGGATGTGGTGTCTATTCTCTCAGCCTACAAAAAGAAAAAGATAATGATTTGTCATAGATGAGAGCCTCATACAAAAGCCCTCACAAGTTCACATGTATAATTTACAAACTTGATCCCTATACGTTTCTCGTTTCTTCAACTTCCGATTAACTAAGTTGTCGAATCTCATAATCTACCTCAAAAGAAAAGTAATTATCAATTGTGTTCAAGTCTTTATGAGCTCAATTGAAATGAGAAGTAGACGAAATACTCCTTTATTGCTTTTGCTGGTACTTGAGGATTTGGTCAGCACTGTCTGAAATACATTTCTCGAAGTCAATCTTACCATAAATTGGAAGACTTTCATTTTGGAATGATAATAACTTTCTGGAGAACGAATCATCGAGTACACCATGTATTTTAGCTTCAATTTCCTTTTCGCTTAGTCCCAAACCTCCCTTTGGAATGTTTAATTCAGGATATTTCTTATTCAACAAATCCAAAATTGCCCCTGCATTGAAGCTTCCTTCTACAAGAATGATCTTCTTGTTTGAAGCTTCTGGGTTAGCGTATGCTAAAAGATGTGCGATTGCGACATCTCTCACATCAGCCCAGTATCCAAGATGAGGGAAATATTCTTCATTCTCCTTTAATTTGAGAAAGGTACTAATTACATCGGAACTGGTGTTTAATGTGGCACTAACATTTTCATTGAAAGGTTGTGGACCGAACACGTAAGGTGGATGGATGGTGACACCATCAAAGTGTGGCTTTTCCTCTTCGAAAAATTCCCAAAATGCTCTTGCAGCAAGAACTTTGGAAGCAATATATCCAAGGAAACCATTGGCTAATCCTTGCTCCCTAGAAATCACCGTAGAGCTTTCTTCGGTGAGCTTCTCATCATGAGGCAAAGAAGGATCAACGATGTAACTTTCTCCGATGGTAGCATATGAAGAGGTGGCAACGACCTTCTTTACGTTCTTACCGTGTTTCTTTGCAGAGTTCAAAAGGCTATTGGTACCATTGATGGCTGGGGTGTAGAGATTCTGTTCGATATTCTCACCATTAAAATGACATGGGGATGCTAAGTGGAATACAGATTCTATTTCTGGGTTTTTGATAAAAAGCTGATCGTAGGCTCCAGATTCAGTGATATCTGGTATGACTTCAAATGAAAAAGCATCGGATTTTACGAGTTCCTTCAACTTTTCACCTTTTTCTTGACTTCTCACAATACCGATGACTTGGAAGTTTTGAGCAATTAAAAGTTTGACAACATGTCCACCAATGAATCCATTGGCTCCAGTAACAACAGTAAGTGGCATTATTCCGAATATTTTGTGAAATAGTCTGAAGAGGTGAAATACCTCTATATATAATATGTGGAGAAGGTATTGTAAGCAGCCATCACTAACATGGTATATCCGAGTGGAAAAAATATTTCGTAACCATGCCCATCGAAATTACTAAGCACTGGTGATAAGAACAACCTTTGGGCATGTAATTAAGAAAAACGGGTTGGACCAAAATGAGTATCAGCCTAAGATCACAGAACTGATTTGAAGTCGTGAAGTTGGACCTGAAATACACCCGAATCTTTTCAACTGGGGTGGTTTGAATTGGAACTTCGACTCAACTTAAGGAAGCATGTTCAGGTTACAAGCCATGACCTCGGAAACTAAAATAACGTAATTTTCAAGCAAACGGAGTCAACATAGAAATACAAGCCACAGTATATTAACCTACGTTCTCAAAATCCACGCTACAAATTATTATCTTGACGTTGTTATCTTCGAGAATTGACAGCGCCAACTTAATCAACATGATGATGAGCCTAACGCCAGAAATGGCAACATTTGGACATGCTTCCCTGAGTTCTCGACCAGGAGGTCCAAAAGCTCTCTGTTACGTAGGACACATGGGCCAATGAAAGAAATATTAAAGAAAAAATTGACGCACCACCCTAATAAAATATTTGCATCTTCCCCACCTCCACCTTATTGATGTCCATCGATAACTGGGGTATTGTTGCTGACAATTCGAGAAAGTTAAGGTTAACTCATAAAAAATACTGGAATTGTCATTTTGCCTATTTGTTTATGGGCTTGTTTATGTCAGGTTGAACGAGTTATCGATAAAATAGGTGGTGATTTGAAAAGAATCTTTATCAACTAAAAAGTTTCTGCATGAAAAGTACCAAGGACTAAAGTAGGGAAATTGACGGTTTAAGTAAATGTTTCGACTAATTCCCAACGGCAGCGTAAAAAAGCATTCGTAAAATTGGTTGGTTTTCATCATTCATGGTTGAATAGTTATGAGGTTAGCTTTATCCAAATACTTTTTTTGATCTGGGTAAGCAAGATCAACACATTATATCACAATTGCCAATGGTATTGTGGACTAGTTTCATTTGTAGAACGAATTACATATCGAAGGCAACTTAACTAGGGGCTGGGATCAAGAGAAAAATAAGTTGACAACCTTAGCAGAGTAGACATAGGCTAGAATTACGTATAATACTCGTTGAGTTTTGTAATAATAGGTGATATTTAATATTTGGTACTTAATATTTGTTACATTACTATAAATGTCTTGGAATCACCTATCATAGTTTGATAGATTTTCCATTCACTATGAACAAGATTTTAACCTATCTGAACTTTTGAGAAGTTTTACGTTTTTCTTTCACTTTGGGAGTCGAAATGGTCGAAGGACTGGAGATGGTTGCTTGACCTGGTGATGTAGGTGTTTTGGAATTCCAGTAGAGAGTTGCTTGAGCTTCTGGAGATACATTGGCATTGGGTGATACCTTGGAACTACGTTTGGATTTTTTCTTGTTTCCCAAGAGATTCTCAAACCTGTTGGGCTCGTAGCTGAGATTTGTTTGACTTGAGTCCAGCAACGAGTAGTTACCTGGAGAGTTCGTAGCTCCAGTAACCCCACTGAAATTAGATAAAGTAGGAGTAGTGACATTTGGAGTTCGGAATGGAGTGGTGTTACCCTGAGATTCGAAAGTGGCATTCATGGAGATCACAGGTGTAGTAAAACCATCATTCCTATTTTTGAGACTGCTTTTACTACTCCGGAATGGAATGTATGAACGTTTGTTTCCCAACCCAAGTCCTTTCTCTCCAATCTTTGAAGGTCCTATCGGATCAGCAAGACTGCTCTTGAAGGAAGTATTTGATTGAGTTCTTGCCAAACTGCGGTTGAGAATAACTGAAGCATTTTTATCATACACATGTGGCGCTGATTCCATGGGTATGTTCATATCGGTAGAGATTTTAGAGTCAGCAGAGGTACTGTAATGGTGCTCCGAAATGGCCCCATGAGGCAAGGTTCCAGCTCCGTTACCACCATAGTTGTTGGCACCAAATATACTTCCTCTACGCCCATTGTTGTGCGGAGTTTGATCTGTATCCTTGGTGAAAAACGAATCAAAATCATCCAAAGCGGCCCAAACGTTACTTAAAGAAGCATCCGGTTCTTCAACATTGACCGAAAGAGAATCGCCATAGTCAGGAGGGATAGATGGCCCATAATAGTCTTCCATATGGAAGTGGATTTCTTCCTCCTCACCATCATTCTTAACTTCTTCGACCACATTAGGATTAGTAACCATACAGGTAGAAAACACAGCATGAACATTATTTCTAGTACTGGATGCTGTGACTGCAGGCATAGGAATCGCCCAACCATTCTCATCTGGTATACCGAATAAAGTAGCCGTCTTTTCATACTCCTTCTTAAGTGACGTATTTCCTAAACTCATTCGAAGTACGTCTTTATCCAATTGTGATCCTGATATAACAACTGCCTCATCCAAGACTTCTAATGCCGACTCAGCATAATCCGTCAACAACAAGCGCAATAAAGGAGAAATCAAGTCGGCTCCAACTCCAATAAATTCATCTCTTTGAAGATTAACCAAGGGAAATATCTGCTTGAGAATATTCATTGTTTCTATCTTGATCCATGGAATCTTATTAGAAAGCAATCCCAACAAAAGTACCAATGATTGAGCCTCAAAATCAGGGAAAAATGAGTTCTTTATTGTAGTTACAGTTTGAACCAAGAAATCCTTTTTGGACCTGAATCTGTTTTTAGCTAAAGACACAAGGATTCTAGACAAACTTGCCTTATCACAGTTCGATGCCAAGTTACTCAAAGCCAATGCAGAATTTTCAATCTCAGGAGACACCTCTTTTTTGTCTAAAGCATGTAAAAATCTGGGCATATTTGCCAAAACACTCATCAACAACCTTGAAGATCCAATTCCAATTATCTCGCTATCTTGAAGTGTGTTCAACTTATCTAAAAATTTTATGGAAGCTTCCCAAGACGAAGCAGAACGCAATCCAATTAGTATTACCTGTTGTAGACCTTCAAATTTACCTTCCCATTTTGGTGGAAAAGTCGATATTAAACAAGAGACAGTTTCTGGAGAATCAAGATCAATCTTACTCACAAATTTGGTCATCGTAGATAAAACTTCAATGAATTCCTGTTCATGTATGGTACTTAAACAGGCCACGGAAGACCAGAATAATTGAGGAAAATCAATCAATTTTTCTGAATCCAACTCTGCCGTAATGGCATTAAGTGTCATAAGAATTTGCATTGCGAAGCCTTGAATGTCGTTAGTCTCGTCTGAAATCGTATTCGATAATCTATGAAGCATATCTTTCAACATTCCTTGATCTAAAAAGTTTAACAATGAACGGAAAACTTGAAAAGATCGACACGCAATATGTCTTACGGCACACGTAGTTGCCCAATTAAGTGAAACTCTACTCCAATCATCTTGTAAAGTTGGTGTGAGATCTTTGAAAATTGAAAGTATATTTCTTGTTAAAGAATCCATTATTTTTGGAGTACGTGCTCCTTTCTTGTCATTGTTCAAATCGTCATAAACCCAAAGATTACCGGTCCTTAAAAGTTCAATAGTTTCACGACTTTTGGGTTGTTTTGGTGCTAGCAAGTGAATTATATGGATTAACAAACTTATTGCTTGCTCCTGGACTATTATTGAGTAATGGTCCAACAAAGAAAATGTAATATGAAGGAGTAATGGCAATTTTTCTAACATCTGATCGTTTTGAATCAAGAATAGGTCAACCAAAAATATCATACTCAATTGACCTAAAGAAAAGTTGGAATCTTTATCCTTATTGGAAATGACGTCACTCAAATCTGCAATGTATGGGAAATCCAAAAGATTATCCACTTCGGTAGGAAGTTTATTCACTGGGGGAATCATAGATTTGGGTTGAAGATTTCTAATAAATTTCTCCACAACGATAATTTGATGTTCTGGTTTTGCAAACGCTAGATAGTCAATGATTTGACGAGAGTACTCAACAAACACTGGATTCTTCCGTTCCAAGCAGACAAGTAATAAATAATCGATAATTATGTCAAAGTTGGATGAATTGCTACCCAAAGCAACCCACAATGCCTCAACTTCATTTGATATTTTTGAACTAAATTTGACAGTGATTTCAAATAAATTGTTAAGCACCATCATTGATGGTTGCAGAAGTGATTCAATAGAGAAGTTAAGCACCCCCGAATTTCTAAAATTTTCAATGGGCTTCGATTCTTGATCCTCGGATTCTTCCTTTTTTTCTCCAAACTTCAATTCCACTGTTTGCACCCAAGGTAAAAGACATGATAAAATATCTCTTCTGGCATCATCACCAACTAGGTTAAAGTACTTTGTCATAAAACTTATTCTGCTGTATATACCATCAGGATCCAATCCTGTTAGGTGGTTGGAAACCTCATAGAGAGACTTCTTGTATACTATTTTTGATTTACTGTAGACTAACTCAGTAAATTTGTCAAATGAAGTACTCTTGAAAAAGGAATCATCAATATACATCAATATTTTTAATGAGGCACTCCTAATTTCGAAACAGTCATTTCCAATCAAAAAATTTGCCAAGCATAAGATGTCATACGGAATTTCACTCCATGTGTCATTTTTATTTAGAAATTCTTCAACAAAAAGAATGTAAAAGGATTCCAATGTCTTCAAAGATTCTTGGCTAGTGAAACATTCTTTGATCACATATGAATAAATATCAGGATCATTGATATTGAGATTTAGGATGTTTTTAAGTGCTTGCTTTCCGAATTCATAAAACTTTGATTCCTTAGACTTTATTAAAGAACTCACCCAATTCATCAAAGCACCTATGTCAAATGTAATCAAAACAGAATTTCCATTTATATCAATTTCATGTTTCACAGGGAAAGAACATAAGATTGTCATACAGCTTAATGTGGCAGATTGTAAAAGATTCCTTTCTAGTTCAAGCATTGCCATCAATTTTGAGGATGATTCTTTAGAAGAAAACGAGGATTCTTTAGATTTATGTATTATAGTGGAATAACGATCATTTGTGACATCTTCCTCTCCAAATCCACACCACTCTTTCAAAAAATTGAAGCATCCAATTCTGGCTTCAAACGGCATCCACTTATTGTACTGAGTAGAATCTTGCAAACCAATTAAAATGTTCTCTAGGAGAACACAAAAGTATCTCCGTAACTTTTGAAACTCAATGCTGACTTGAATGAATGGTAATGATAAAAATGATTTAACATTCTTAACAATTGATACCAAATTAGCAACCATCCAATCATCAGAATAAATTTGATCATGCGCTTTGAACTTAGTTGTAATGTTACTGATGATGTGTATCGTTTCAATCCTCAATTGATCCTCAATTTGATCTCGCTTTTTGGTCAGGACTTGCCACTCATGGATTGATTTTGGAAAGTTATCCAAGAATGTTTTAAAGATATTGATATTAATACAACTTAATCCAGTTATAACTGATTCTTTTATCATTGGTTGCTGAGTTTTTAATAAGGGCATGACCATCTTGAAAACGGATTTAGCAGAAGTAATTTTCTGGTGTTGAATGAATATTTGCATCGATCTCTTTCTTCCATGAGTTGGTTGATTTGGAAATGATATCTTTTGATCATTTGTTGATGTTAGTGAGCAACAGGCATAAATCAAGTATAATTTCCATTGATTGATTAAAATTTCAGGAGGTATCTTATTGTTGCTTCCTGATGTAATCGTATTGATTGTAGAAGAGGTCTTTGAGAATATAGAGGAAGTGAAGTTTTTGTAATTTTCAGAAATCTCAAGAATCCTCTCATGCATTTGAACCATTCTTACACAGACAATCGATCTGCACATAGCTACTGGCATTGGACATCTTTCAAAGAAGATATCAAGTAATTTTGGATACAATCTCAACCATATTTTGGAGTCAATACCATAATCTGACTCGGCTAGCTTGATCAAAATGTTCTTCTTATTCTTTAACTTTGCTAAACGAGTACGTTCAGGAACACTCAATTCTTTTCTGTATGGTTTAATAAGTTCAATGAAGTCAATATCTTCAAGAATATGTATAAGCCTTGTTCCAATATCGGCAGCAAATTTTGAGGAGCTTCTGGAATGTGTCTTCTTCGATTTTGTTTCCGAATCTGAGGAGAAAGGAGATAGTGACTTGACAAATTCTGCTGTTCCCAATTTTTGAGTATCATCCGTGATATTGTAAATTGCTTGATCGAACTGTTCAACTAACTTTAAGATACATAATCCATAGTATCTTGATTTAGAATCTTGTGAGCATAAGAAAAATAATCCATTACCCTCTACTTCTTCAATTACTGTAATGATAGTCTTCCATTCCAATTCATCACTTGGTTTTAATTTAGAGCCATTTGAAAAGTTGAGATCATCATTCTTATAGTTGATCTGATAAAGGTCATTGAGGACATCCTTGTTCATCATTTCGTCATCCTGAGCCAATGGGTTTGCGGATTTCTTCTCTTTTAATCTCGCTTCCGTCATTTGAGTAAATTGCTTCAACCAGCACTTTAGTAAATCAACGTAGATTTTAAGCAATTTATTGAAATCTGAAGAATTGAGATAATCAGAATCATAGTTGGGTCCAGGCTTGTCACTAAATTGGAATGCAATTTTAGCAAAAATGGTAATTAAACTGCTTGGATTCTTTCTTGAAGCCAATCTTTTAAGAGCTCTTATACTCGAATTGGCGACATTTTGATTAGAATGGACACAATTCCTAGTCAAAATTTCGATAACACTTTTAAATGAAATACCAGCAGGCCCACCAGTGGATGAGTTAGAAGATGATTTTTCACCATTGGGAGGAACCATTGTAAACGGGATAGATTCGATCAAAGCAGAAAAAACTTCAATATGAAGGTTTTTTGTCATCTGAAACGAGAAATCCATCCCAAAATGGAATGCTGAGAAGGTAGATTGACTCCTAGAAAATCCACCTCCACTACTTGGAGACAAAACACTGTTAGTTGACCAGGTGTCACAACCATATTGGTTATCTAATAACCTAAGTAAAGCTGCGAACGAGCGACATATCTCTTCATGCGAAAGCAGATTATTAGATGATTTTGCGATGAATTGAAACTCATTGAGCTTTTTAGTTCTTTCATCGTTAATGTCCTGTATATCGACCATCATTCTATCGTCCAATTCTTTATCAGTGGGGAACTTTGGTTTCCTTCCTAGTTCGTAATCTTCAAGTATAAGGAGATAACTCTTTATGACCAATACCATTCTTTCTGCTGACAAATTCTCGAGAGTGCTTCCATTAAAGGCAATCTTTAACAATTTGATTAATACATTATCAAGAACGTAATTCAAGTGATTGAAACCAACTACTCGGATCAATTCCACCAAGCCATTAATAAGTAAATTATCAAAAGCGATCCACTGATTCTTTTTACTAGTAGCATTAGCATTGTACAATAACAAATCAAAAAGACTATCCAACTTCTTGACGACATTGTTCAAAGTGTCTGGGAGTCTATAGAGATAGACCCAAACAAGTCTAGCCATGCAAACAACGTAGGTAATCTTATCTTCGATGTCAACTTTTGGCTTGAGCTTAAAACTATTTTCTTCAATAATTTTAAACCATACTTCTGAAAACAATTCTTTTCGAGATACTGATAATGCAGAGGTGATTGCATGCAATGCATATGACCAGCCATTGTTAGCAAAAACCATAGGAGTTGTCGTTACTCCATTCACGGATGTTAGAGAGTTTCCAACCAAGCTGAAAGATGCATTACTATTAGTTGAGATGGTTGACTTATCGTTCGTTGTCTGGTTCCAAATCTGAACCGATTTATAAAATATCTTTTCGATTGCTTCAACCCATGTAGGATGATTCGCTTCAGCTGTCAAAATTCCAGCAAGAGGCAATATAAGATTGCTTAATACCTCACAGTAAGCAAATAGAATAGTTTCGTTTTGAGATTTCTCGAAAAATTTGGCCAATGACTGAATGAAGTCAGCACTCTCTTCAAAGACTTCCAATGGGTAATTAGTAAGCTTCAAGTGCTTCATTCCATGGATCAATAAATGTAATTTTGGTTCTTCTTCAATTTTAATGTTTGTCGAGATCTTTTCTAAGTCTGCAATAAACCTATCACTCACGCTTAAAAATCTTTTCTCTGACATGTAACCTAATAATTCAGAAAATAAGTTCCAATTGGCTGATCTAGCCAATGATTGACTTGTGCTTATTGGGTCTGTAGTTTTCAATTGTGTATAAACAATCTCTTCAAGCTTATCTTCCAAATCTTCTCCCATCACTTCGAATGAAGTTTGTTTCACCACCTCGATCAATAAACGACATAATATGTAAATTGACGCCAAAGATTTCCTGTCTGCCTGGATAGCTGTCTCTCTTGCTTGAGCTATCTGATCGTCATAATAACTTTTATATCGCCAATATTCATTTTCCACCAGTTTTCTAGGTCCGAATGTTGGGGAAACATTTCCTGAGCTTTCACTATTGACTGACGGAATAGCTGACGAAGTTGATTGATTTCTGCGATGAGCAATTTTGGAGAAACTCTTTGTTCTCATTAAACTAAGACTCCTCTTTGACCTTTCATTTGAATTAGAGTTTTTGTTTATGCCAGGATTATTAGGAGAAACTATTGTGGTGGTTAGTTTTGATAAATTAGCTTTTGCAGTAGCGACAGTTCTTTCCACCTCAGCAGCTGCCATGGCTGCCACCTCACTTTTTGACTTTCTCCAGAACATAACACTGTCAATCACAGGCTTGGGTTTTCTTCTTGCCACAAATCCTAGCGATGCCACTATTTTGTCAAATTGGGGATCCACTCCTTCGGACAATAAGTCGAGAATTGGAGGCTCCTCCAGAAGAGGATACTCGAGGCAAAGGTTCAACTTTCGTTCCGCATGACGAACGAATTGAGTAAATATGATATGAAGTGAATATTCTGCTGGTGATTTCAGGTCTGTTGCTAAATCTCTTCGTATAGAAGTTAGTTCTTCTCCATTGGCTAATGTTAGACGCTTAATTGAACTTGTTGAGTGGGATAATGGTGGAGGTAATTGAGGTGAATCTTCTTTCAATCCATGAATGGTTTGAGTATGAGTAATTGGCGATGCAAATCTGGCATTGGTTTGTACTTCGTTCTTCGGTGTGGTCATTTCTCCACCAAATTTGAAATTGAACTTTAATGGGGCGTTGTCATTGAAATCGTCGGGAAAGAAATCTTGATTATTTAAATTTGGATTGCTCAGGATATGAGGGGCATTCTGTAATTCGAAACTGTTTTCTGGATAATTGTAATTGTATGAAGCTTTCACATCTATCTTATCCGATTCCAGGGCAGCTGCATGTAAATTCAGTTGGTTTATTTCGTTATCTGTCTGTTGTTGTAAGGAAATCACTTGTGAAGCCTCGAAATCAATGAGCTGTGGTTTCATTTCAAACGAGTCTTCTGTCAAGGAAAGGGAGATCTTGGAAAACTGCGGGTTCGGCAATGTGGCAGATAGATCCACAGCGTCATTCTGGTCGGGGATATGAATGCTGGATGCGTGTTCGTAGGAGATTTGGGGCTGTTCAATAGGATACACTGCTGGATCGTTCACCTCGTTGTACAATGGCTTGTGGTTGATAGTGTCGGAGCTTTGATTTGTGTCTGGGTCGGATTGATTGGGATGTAGAGGCTTGAGTAGTTCGTATGAAGGGTCACCATTATCCACCAACCCTGAGGGGTCTGGATCCATCTCATGAAATGAATTTTCAGTTCTTGGCTGAGAACTCGTGGGTAGTTCATCCAAATCGGGGATTTCAATCATGATGCCACGAATATCTGGTGAAGGGGCACAACAGATGTAATGTGATTAGTGATACAACAACACTAATGCTGCCACTTCATACACGATTTGGTGGAGGTTCTGCGATCGAAGGGATAAAAGATGCGGTGAAGCGAGCGCAGTGATCCAAAACAATAGGATCAGGAAGGGGCGAGGGGAACTGCTGATTCTGGAAAAACTTCTGGACTGATTAGCGGAAGCGATGGAATCCTGGATAATTAATGAAAAACGGGGCGATTTACAAAGTGTATTTTACCTACGCGTATTGGATAGTACAATTGACGTAGGCTTCCAGTGGGGAGCGTCGTGAAATCTCCAAACTACACTTTTGAGCTTGCTCGGGAGGCTCCGAATTTCACACTAAGAAATTATCGGAGCGGGCCAGTTGTTAGGTGAAACGATGTGCCCAAGGAAATAGTTTGAAAGGTTGAAAATAACCAGTGGCGGGTTAGAATGGCGACGTGGTTGGTACTAGGACTTTTCGTTGTAGTGGGGTATACATTGTGTTAGTTGTATCGAACCTTTACTTGGATGGAAAACATAAACAACGAGAATTGCACCTAGGTCACCTAGGTGACAGTTTCAGGGTTTGATCAATTGGAGTTTGATGAGTTTTTGCTGTCTTGGCCGAATTCCATAGGTAGTTAGATTGACAGGATTATGCCAGGGGAACCACGTTGCGGAGATTGGAATGTATCGGAGAACTAGAGAACTACTGGACCTAAAAGAATAGATCAGTGAGTGTACAGAACGATTGATTGCAATATTGGAATTGAATTAGTCGTTTGATGGAGGTAGGAGGTACTGATATTTGTCCTTTGAACGGATTTAGTAGGAGTTTGGGATCTCTGTGCCGCAAAAATGTTTACTTTTAACGTCTTTTATTTGGTATACTCAATAGTGTCATTGAAATTGGTGATTTTATGAGCCTTTCAGCTTAAACTAGAACGACTTGAACTTTTTACCAATTGTGAAAGCAGTGAAATCAGTATGACAGTACCAATCATATTGCTAGAGCCTACAAAAAACACTACAGAAAGCACGAGTATTGTAATGGAAATAAATCATTCGAATTATTTAAAGAAAATGGTTTGAAACATAAAAGAAATGGTAGATTTATTCTAATCCACTTGTTCAGATACCTAGTACCTTTCTACACTAGACACATGGTACTAAATCCGTGCCCACTTTTAACCAATGAGTACTTCCCAAATAGCTTCAGAAATTAGTGTTCCTATGAGTACTGTTTTTCTCCAATTATTCCATTTCAAATATTTTATCCCTTCATTTGCCCAAAAGTATTGTAACTTCGCATTTAATTAGGTTGATCGGTACATGCTACTGTTTGATTGAATCCCTAAGGTGAGTCACATTTTGTATATAACCACTGTTGCCTCGAAAACATAATGAGCCCCAAAACTTAAAATTTCGATTCTCTTGAAAATCGCTCTGAAGAATCCGAGGATGTAGATTACTTTGTATGAAATTCTTCCAAACTTCCTTTACTTATCTCTACATGCATTTGATTCGCTAAACTAAAATCGCAGCCATTAGGTTCACTGCACATAGTTCGCCACTTATCGCAGTATCTCATCTAAAACTATAGTGGACACCAACATGTCACAGTCAATCCACGACGTGCCCACCTTAATCAACCAGTTTATTGCCTCTGTGGGGACCACTGATCCGGAGCCGGCGTTGGCACATGCCCGTGAACTTTCGGGTCTTATCGAGACGGACGAGCTTACTCTTTTGAACTTCGTTAAACATTTGGGCACTTCGATGACCTCGGAAAATGATCTTATAAGATCTAAAGCTTTGAACTGCTTGTCGGCAGTCTTAGAAGAGCTCAACAAGTCAAAATTAACCAAGCAAGACATCTCTGTGTTGGTTGAGTTTTTGCTTAATAAGCTCGAGGATAAGATGTGCTTACAGCATGTCTTGATCTGCATTTCGCTATTAGTACAGTTCTCCAATTTCTTGACTTCGAACATTGATAAAATCCTCCTAAAGTTGATCCAAGAATACGACCCAAAAAAAAATTTGGCTAAGATCAGATATGAAGCATTTCAAATTCTTGAGATTTTGTCAAAGAATAATCTTCCCTTCTTAACAAGCAACCAAATGTCGTCAGATTTGTTTGTTAAAGCCTTTATTCACTTGGCTACTGGTGAGAAGGATCCCCGTAACTTACTCATATCTTTTGGTCTCAATATTAAGATTAACCAATCCTTTACTTTCAACGTCAATCAGAACGAACATCATAATTCTTACGTTAATGACTTATTCGACATCTGTTTCTGCTATTTTCCTATATCATTTAGTCCTCCGGCTAATGATCCATACAAGATTACTGCAGATGACTTGAAGATCAAATTGAGATCATGTATTGCATCTCAATCATTATTTGCTAAAGATTCATTCGGTAGCTTGATTGAAAAATTGACATCCACCAATCCTGTCATCAGAAACGATGTATTAAAAACAATGTTGGAATGTGTGAGGAATTATTCAAACGAAACACTCGAAGAGTATTGGCTAACTATATGGAATGCTCTTAAATTTGAGATTCTTCACAACGATGTTTCGATATTCAAAAGCTCCTCTGATACAATCTACCCAGATTATGAATTAATTGACGATGCAGAGGATACGAAATCATTGATTTTGACTTTGGTTATAGTTCAAACTCTTGCTCAAAGATTAGGCGATGAACAACTTGATAATCTTATGCAGACAGCTACTTCAGAACTCAAGGACAACTTAGTAAAAATTAGAGATAAAACTACCCAGTCGGTGATTCTTTTGTCTTCAATAGCATCATTATCCATCCATTCCTTCAATACTATTGTTGGTTTCTTGTTTTCAACGGATGTATGGGGAAAGTATATCTCCAATGAACCCCAAAATCGTTCAGATGAAGCTGATATATCAGAAGATGTTTTGAGTGTTGCCAATCAAAGAGATTTAGTGGACAATTTTGGATTTGTATTCATTGCTTACCAAGAATTACTACAAAAGCTTGGGGCGAATTCAAATACCCAATTCGTGGACCATTTTACCCTTAATAATGAATTGACTTTGCAAAAAGACTACTTGTTGATATTCTTGGGGCAGTTATTGATGACTTCCTCTAATTTGGAGAAAACCTTGAAATGCAAAACCATTCAGCAATTGGTAACATTGTCAAAGACTTACATGTTCTTGAATGATAATGAAGTAACCTTAATTTTGGGCTATTTTAATGACATAATAGACTCAATAATTAATACAGGATCATGGGAAAATGATATGGTATTAACGGAGATTATGTCCAGTTTGGTCACGATAATGGATTCTCAAGAGCAATTAATTATCGACAACATCTTGTCCAATCTTTTGATGCACCTAGAAAAATCTAGTGACTCTTCTGATAAATACTCTAAACTCTTAAAACTTATTGGTGAGTTATGCGTCAACTATAGATTCTTGGAAATTTTATCAATTAGATTGTCAAACAAATGGACTTTCGATATGGATTTGAATTTATTCCAATCAATTATTGAAGTTTTCATTGAATTGATTATTAAAGTTCAAGGAAAGAGTCAATTCTTGATGAATTCTTGGTACAAATCTTTTGTTCCAAGACTTTTGACTACCATGTCGGGATTTAAACAAAACCCTGGCGAATATTTAATTGAGAAATGTGGAGACTTGGTGGGAATCATTATCAGATTCAATGAAAGCTCCAAACATCAGACTATTATCGATAATCTCATTAATGGTAACACATTAGCAAAAAATGTCTTTGAACAGCCTAATCAGTTCATTGGTTTAGCTAACAAGATTTTAGCAAACGTTGACAAATCTGTGACTTTTGGCAACAAAGAAAATATTGAACGTCAAGTTCTTGGTTTGATACCTTCCCTAAGTGAAAATGAGTATTTGAGAATCCAATATCTTGAAACTTTATGCATCATCTATAATAAATTTCAACCTGAAAATTGTTACGAGACTTTGGAGGTATTCTACAGCGAATTTAAGAATGGTCTGGTGTCATCTTTTGAAATATTAATCTGGCTCATCAAAGCACTCATCTTGAGGATTGATAGGGTTGGAATCGAATATTTGAACAAGCTAATGGAAGACATGGTGTCTAGCAAGGATGTTGAAACTGTTACATTGATTTCCAGATCATTATCGATTTTGTTTGTAGATTTGAAGTTATTTGATAATTCACAAACCACTCCAACAATCAACACCAAAAAGATCATCTCGAAGGTTACTAACTTGAACGTAAAGCTTCTTTACAAGCAGCAAGTGTTTGAAGTGGTATTGCCTCAACTTATTCCTAACTGTCAGGATTCGCTGCCTTTCCAAGAAGTTTTCCTCAATGCATTATCATTGATCATTGAGAATGTTTCCACCAAGATCTTGTCAAGTCATTTGGATGAAATTCTTCCGTTGATCTTGAAGGGAATCACGGTTAGAGATTCTCCTACAGTGTTAAGGTCTTCATTAACTACTTTGAAAATCACTATACAAGAGAATCAAAAAATCATTGAACCTCATTTGACGTTCTTGATCCCCAACTTGTTAACTTTGGCAACTGGAAGCATCAGGAAGGGATCTGTCAGGATTAACAAGGAGGATATTCGTGTATTAAGTTTGGAATGCTTGGTTGAGATCTTTTCCAAGTATGCTAACTTGGAAAGGCATCGTTTGAGTACTTTGAACCAATTGAAAGGAGGATTGGATGACAAGAGAAGAAATGTCAGAAAGCTCTGTAGTGACTTGAGACAAGTTTTGTATGAACTTAGATAGAATTAATAGATAAAGGACATGCAATGATATCCGAGTGATCGGATCACTCGGAGTCACTTTCGTTGTAATCCACGGGAGCCAACCCGGGGGTTAAGCCAGGGTAAGAAATCACTCCGGTCTTGATCTTATTATCAAAATCTTCGAATTTGGCATGCTTGGAGTCATCCTTGTACAAACCTCTTAATCTCTTCTTGGGCTGTTTTGAGATCAATACGTCGGTCAAGAGCGAGGTTCTGATTTCTTCCAATTCCTGCTTGATGTCTTCATCATCGATATTACTCACATTGTTAAGCTGATTTATGTTTCTCTTACGCAATTTGGCCAAATATTTGAGTTCTTCGGGGCTGTGGTTCTCGTGGTTCTTGATTATGTTGTACTTGATCATTTTGCTGAATTTTTTGTCTTGTTCTAGTTGTTTTTTGATCTTTTGTGTCATGTTGCTCTTCTTCTTAGCTTTGGTTACTTTGTTGTCCAACTGCCTGGTAAGTTGCTGGGTTGAAGAGATTTTTGACTCTTCTGGCACAATACCAGAACTATGGGGAAGCACATTGGCGAAAAGCTTGTTTAAGGTGGCCTCGGCCTGCTTTTTGGATGTTTTTGACTTGAAGGACATTGGTAGACTTCTGAAGAGGTGAAATTTTTGATATGGGGAGGGTCACGTGGTCGCTGATGAGGTACTGGGAAAAGATGACACAAAAACCGCGATAAGTGGGTCAGGTGTGCGGATATCAGAGAACCCACAAGGTAGTAGATAAACCGACGATACGGGAGTGGAACGGTACTATGTGATGTTTGCGGTAGAACAGGGGACGGCCAAATGCTAGAGAGCGGGAAAAGGCGGGAAAAAGCGGGAAAAGTGGGAGTCTATAGGGCATTTCCGATGCATTTGAAGGGATTGATGAATAATAACCATAGAAAAACACTTTTAGAGCCCCGAGACAGCGTAGATACAATATGCCACTGTCTGAAGAGGGCATGAGGTTCATTTCTGCCAGTAATGGACTGTATGGGCAGAGAGCATGCGAATTTCTCCAAATATGGGCGTTGGTGAAACCCCCACCAGCAACGCTTCGATTCATTGACAGCGTTCGTTGAAGGGAAGCAGTGTTGGCGGAGGTGCCTGGGAGCTGAGGTTGAGCCATTGGCTGTGTTGGTGGCACTCATGGTAATTTTTCACCCCACCCCATCTCCAATTCTTGCCAATGGTACACCTCACACGCAAATGCAAACACGCAGAAAATCTCGGAGGGTGTTGAAAAACCCCACCGTTATCAAACGACATGCAAATCGGAGATTGCATACCATGGCATGGCGAATCCATGCCAACAATGGTGCCGAATCTCCCCACTAGCTGTGATAGTCCGCACCCATTTGGACTATCTACACTAGTCCCAATTAGGAGGGCCATGGACCCATATCCCACCAAGCATTTGGCATAAGCAATTGGCATAAGCATTGGTCCCCAAAAGGTCCCCAGGAGGTGCCCAGAAGGTGCCCAGAAGATGCCCAAATGGCCCCCAAAAGGTCCCCAGAAGGTCCCCAGAAGCAGGTATCACAGGCCAAACCCCATCACTATGGTCAAAACCGCAGTTTGACGGTTTAGCACTTTAGCCACAAATGGCCCCGATTTCTGCATGTTGTGTCAGGGTTTTCACATTCAATCTCCATGTGAAAATTGCAGGTTGGGGTCACATGATGAGACTCCGAGCCCCGCCATCATGACCGAGGCCAAAATGGCCTTGCCCATTCCCTGTCCCTCCACGTCATCGCCCAAAGAGGCAATATTGCCTCTTTGGGAAATGGCCTTTCCTTCACCGCCATTTTCACATGGCCTCCCCAAACCTGTTGCTGGAGGCCAACTGGCCGCTACCGCGGCCAATGTCTGGCCCAACGTTTGTTAGGGCCACCGGTGGCCGGGACCAATGGCCCAATTGGGAGGCAATGGCAGCAAAACTACCACATGACCGGGTTCCCGGGTTCCCCTCCGTCAAAACTTCACAGGTTCGCCAGCAGTGAAAAGATGCACCTAGTTGGTGGGTGGCTCTGTGCGTATGCAGGACGCGGGCCCCCATTACCCCATACTTGTGAAATTGCCATCTACTATATAATGGTGCAGATCCCCCAGTGTTTGAAAGTTATCGTACTACAACTCTTAGTATAAATACAATTGAAAATGTCTGACTTAGCCGCCGATGGATTTAACGCTTCTGCTTTATTCAAGCAATTGGGCGATGGATTGAGCGATGAAAAAATCAAGAAGAAGGCCATCTCTGGTGTCAAGGCCGTCATTGCTATCACGTTGAAGAACAAGGAGGGCAAGGAACAATCATGGGTGTTGGACCTCAAGAACCAGGGTAACGTCACCAAGGTCAGCTCTGTTCCAAAGAGCGACGTCCACTTGATCTTGAAGGACGCTGACTTTGTCAAGTTGGCCAACGGTAAGGCCAACGGTCAGAAGTTGTTCATGAACGGTGCTTTGAAGGTCAAGGGTAACATGATGAAGGCCACTGCTATCGAAGGTGTCTTCAAGGCCATTGACCCAAGACCTAAGTTGTAAATGTGCATAGTTGCTGTGTTTGCCTGGGGTAAACTACACTATTGAATGAACATGTTGCTTGAACAATTGTAGTTATTGCACACCAATGGCACCTGCCGCAGCTGCAAATCGTGGTGATGGTTACTGCCCCAATGATGCCGTCTCCTGCGCTCCCATCTCTATTGTTGCAAAGCCAACAAATCTTCCCATTCAAACCACATGGAAATTTCAGCCAATATCCGCTTTTATTTGTCCTACCACTGTAACTCTAATACCTGCACACCTTTGACGTTGACGTTCACATGGATGCCATTGATCTCAGTAATCGCAAGAACATGTCAATCTTTGAAGTTTCACTACAGTAGAACATTTATTAATATGTACCAGAAAAGCCACCACAAACTGTTCCCTTTACCATTCCCTAAATATGGACTTCTAAGCTTCAAAATTAATATCCCAATCTTTAAATTGGTCAATTGCATGTCTATGATACATATTTATCTTCCCATAGTAACTACCCTAGTTGTGATCTCTAACCTTGCCAAAATTGCTTCGTAAGAATGAATCCTATTTTGTCCTGCAGACAACAACGGCAAATATCAACTTTCAATTAAACCTTACTAACCTTACTAACTGGCCACCATGACAGAAACAACGCCCCCTGACCACCTAGCTATGTTCTTTGACTCCAACTACATACCGGAAAAATATGTCGATACGCTTTTTCAGATGTCTACCGCCAATGTGAAGCCTGGACTCCAATCCCAAACTAAAGGATTGAGCGAACTTTCCAATCTGATCTTGGGATTGATCACTCACTTGGATTACTACACCAACGAATTAAACAGAAACTTACGTGACAAACTCGACACCCTCAACTCCAACTCAAATAACTTACTTGGTGAAAGCGACTTGGGTGGTAATAGCACAACCCGTTTACAATACTATGTCAACGTGTTAAATAACGGTGTGCTATCCCTCCAAGCTGAGCTAACTTCAGTGGTGGAGCAAATGGACTCGCAACATTCTGAGGATGAAGCAGTACAGAACTTGAGGCATCTTAAGTTGGTCAAGGCAAATCTTATGCTGGTGTTAAAAGTTTACGATTTTGTCAACAAAAGTGTCCTTTCAAATCAAACCTCCAATGAGAATGATTCTGTGACCGTAGATCAGTTTGAAAAGTTGTTGGCCGACTATCTTGACTCTATAAAATCTTTGAGGGCCACAAACACCAATCTTAAACCAATGTTGGAACAGATTGACCGGTTAATGGAAATTGGGAACCTTTTCAATAATTTAAGCATGTTTGGTCCAGCCTATAAGCAATTCTTGAATAAATTACTGAATGAAAGAGAAATATTCAAAAATGTGCAATGAAACTTCACTCATATGTTCTAATAACATCAATTTACATTAAAAAAAACTACCTTTTGTACCGTTGTACTTTGCATGATAATGACGAGAAGTCGTTACAAAAATTCAAGAATTGAAATAATTACATTACGTTAAATTATACATTATCGAAAGTTAATCGTTATCGTAAGTCTATGCATTACATGTCTTGCATGTGTAATCTCTGTGCGCAGAGTATGTTCATTTTTTTTTTATTCCTTTTGATCCTCTGTTTTACTCTCTTCCAATTCATCTTCCTCATCGGTCTTCTTCTTCTTTTTGAGGAAGTTGAATCCCACGTAGTAGATAAACAAATTAAATGCCCTGGTTGGGAATACCTTCTCAACCCACCAGTTCGGAATAATTCTGATAATGATACCAACTGGAATACTTACGAAACCACAAATAATTGCAGTTGCCCACATTCCTGGTGTTTGTCTTGCAATACTAAAAGCAGCGCCTCCAACAAACATGATTAAGATTTGACAACCACCAATTATTGCAGCGATAGTGATAAAGTACCAATTTCTGAATAAATGTTGGAAGAAATCTAAGTTGTCTCTGGTGATTCTTCCGCGTACAGTGGTGATTTCATCAGCTTCATCAAGTTTTCTGGTCACAACCAATTTCCAGAATTGTAACCAGACGAATGTATTGAAAGTCAAGGCATTCAATTGTTGCTCTTGGTGGTTGGATATATCCTTAACATCACCGAAAAATAATTGCTGACCTGCAAAATGGAGAACAAATGTGACAATAAGCTGAGTGATTGATTGACCCATGATCATCTTCCACATAGAAGTAGAAATCAATGGAGCATTTCTACCTAATGGCTTTCTGTCCAAGAAAGACTCATCAGGTTTATCAGTAGCTAATGCCAATGCAGCCAAGGTATCCATAATTAAATTGACCCATAATAATTGTACGGCAGTAAGAACAGATTTATCCTCCGAAGAAGCAACTGCAGATACGAATGTAAGAACACATGCAGTGATGTTAACTGTAAGTTGGAATTGAATGAACTTTTTGATGGATACAGCCACAGTTCTACCCCATTTGATAGCTTGCACGATGTCATTAAAATCATCAGTCATCAAAATGATGTCTGATGCTTCTCTAGCTACTTCAGTACCTGAAATACCCATTGAAAATCCGATATCAGCCAATTTTAACGCAGGGGCATCATTTGTACCATCACCAGTAACAGCTACAACTTCACCTGATTTTCTAAGAGTATCGACAAGGATTCTCTTATCCTCTGGAGAAGATCTCGCTAAAACTTTCAAATCAGGTGCAATTCTAGCTCTCTCCTTAGGTGATAGCTGTCTAAATGCTGGTCCTTCCATGAATGCATATTCGTTTGATAAATCATCAGGGGTGAGAATGTAGCAACTTCTAGAAATTGCTTTTGCTGTGATCAAGTTATCACCAGTAACCATTCTAACACTAACACCTGCCTTTTTACATTTGAGCACTGCCTCTGGGACACCTTCTTTCAAAGGATCTTGAATTCCAACGATACAATCAAGTGTGAATGGTCTCTCTTGAGGTTTATCGCAATCTTCGTTAATTCCATTGAAACGTGCTAAGGCAGAAGAAGTGAACCCTGTAAGTTTAACTAATAAGTTAGGATCGGCCTCTGACTTATTGTCATTAAAAGCATACTCAGATGGTGGCCAACTTTCTAAACCAACAAAATCACGATGAGCTAAAGCAATGGCTCTTAATGCGTCGTTTGCATACTCATCAATGTTGTTTAAACATTTATCTCTTCTCTTTCTATCCATAGCAACGACTTCTCCCTTGGTACTAAATTGGAAACCACAGTTTTTGAATACAATTTCAGCTGCTCCTTTAGCATAGAGTCTGTAACCGTTTTCAATTTTAATCACTAGACCTGACCATTTTCTTGAACTTTCGAAAGGAATGACTTGCACTATTTGGTTAGCATTCTCATGACGATGTACGTCTAAACTTTTGGTGCCAAACAAATTGAAAAGATCATTGGCAAGAATCAAGAGGGCAGATTCAGTTTTATTACCAACATATGGTTCAGAAAATGATCCAAGTTCAAATTGTTGCAGGAAGCTGTCATTTTTCTTGAATAATTGTTTCAAGAATGGAACTTGTTTAGGTTTTTGTCTCATAAGATCAGCTTTTTCTTTGTCATACTCTGAATTTTCAAATGCAGTGGAATTAAGGGAAATATTCGTACAGAGAAAGATCTTAAGATTCTCATCGATCTTATCTAATATTTCTTTGGATGTTGGGCCATCGCTTCCAACTGAATCATCGAAAGACAATGTAGTTTCATCGTCATCCAAACCAAGGAAACCACGTACAACCCTCATTCTATTTTCAGTAAGTGTACCAGTTTTATCAGAACAAATTGCTGTTGCTCCACCCATGGTCTCACAGGCTTTCAAAACTCTTACCAAATTACCATTTTGAGCCATTCTGGTAGTTGCAAATGCCAATGCCAAGGTCACTGCCAAAGGTAAACCTTCGGGAACAGCAACAACAACAATTGTAATGGCTGTAATTAAAATGTCCATAAAAACCTTACCTTTTTGTGCAGATTGAAAGTCGTGAAAACGTCCTCCTGGTGCGATATTCACACCGAAACGAATAAGAAGAACTACGAATAAAACAAGGGCAGCAAGGAAACCATACTTGGAGATTCCTTCAGCCAAGTCATCCAAACGCTCTTGTAAAGGAGTGGTTTCTGCGTCTGTATCAAGGCTCAACATAGTTCTACCGTGGATGGAGTGCTTACCAACTGCAGTGATAACAGCATTTCCTAAACCTTCGAGTACTTTTGAGCCTGATATAAGATATGGATCTTTGAATTTGATTTGAGAAGACCCCAAATCTTCCTCAGTTGGAAGTTGGCTCTCATAGAAGTTCATAGCGGTGGATACAGGGTACTTTTTAATAGTTGCACTTTCACCGGTTAAGGCTGATTCATCACATTCAACTTCACCTTGTACTAAAACACAGTCTGCTGGTATCACATCACCAGTTTGTAAATTAATTATGTCACCCACCATTAAGTTGTAAATTGATACCAACTTCTGTTGGCCAGAACGAATAACAATAATGTCTCTGTCTGTCTTCTTTGCATTCAATTTAGCAAATTGTCTTTCTTTTTGATAGTCATTGGCAGCGCCAACTACCACCACAATAACAATAGCCACCAAGATGGCCACTCCTTCTACCCAATCGATTTTGGGTATCGGTTTATGTTCATCATCATAGAAGGTATCTTCACCAAAGGTTTCGTATAAACCCAATGCCAAAGATACCACTGCAGCCACTGATAAAAGGATCAACACTTTATCTTTCATAGCTTCAAAACAAAGACGAAAAAATGACTTCTGTATCTTAACAGGTAACCTATTCACGCCAAAGTAGGCTTCACGGGATTCGGTATCATTTTTATCAGAGTCGTCCAACCCTTCCAGTATGTCTACCTTTATTTGTGAAAAAAGCAGATTAAAACCACCTAATTCATACAATACTCTGAGAGATTTTGGATCATGCAATTCTGATAAGGAGCTGGGTGTGATGGCGAACTGGATCTTTTTGGAGGGCTTGGATGCAGTGGATAAGCCTGTAAGGTTGTGGATGATGGAAGTTCTTAAAGGTGGAAGTTGGGTGAGGTCATCTTCTTCATGGGTAAGGGGTGTGGCCGAATTCACACTGGTAGCATCAGCTGTGTCAGTGGTTGGTTTAAGCGAGGTGGCAGTGGCCACCTTGTTGATGGGGGTCTGAGGAGCCATGGTATTTCAACGAAAGCTGGTGTACCCACTGGATCTCAACACTGAACCTCAACTAACGTTTCAATTCGACTGGAACAAGTTGCTAAGTGCTATAGATCAGCTGAGTGCAATGTTAGATGAGAATGAAATGTTGATGCAACAAATTCAGCAACAACGTTGAGAGCTGGATATCGATCAGTTATATCTCGCTGGGTCAATCACAACTCTTATAAGCATGCAGGGTCAAATCGTAGGGAGCTAAGCCAGGGCACGCAGAATGTAAAACAACTAGTGAAATAACTTTGGAGTCGGGATTAATAAACGCTGGCGCAGCTCCATGCCAAGGATGGCGCACCCACTCTAACGGGCGCATCGTTGCGCGCGAGGAGGCTGTGTCAACAGGGTGCAGGAAAGGCGATGAATCCTCGGTGTCACCCCCAACTGATGATGATGACGATGGGATGATGTTATGATATTGTAGTGATGGTGTATGATTGCAAGAAGCATGACGCATGAAGGAAACATTTAGTTGTGCTGCCGCTATCTTGGTGTCATGAATGTCATGGATGCTCGTGGCCGGAGCAGCCCCTGGCTCATTTGTTCGTTTACTGAGCACGACGCATCAGCACTGCCTCCTCTGCCCCTCGTGCGACGAGCGGCATCAACCAAAGCGAACGAGGGAGGAGTTGGGCCAAGAGGGATAAAGGATTGCTTATGGACGCCTGTGTCCAGAAACAGACATTTGAGGAGGTCCCAAGCCCTTAAACTGACTCCAAAAACATTTAAGACACTGGCATCACCGATGCCATGGCGTAGGCAGGCATTGGCAGTGAGGGAATGACTGTGGATGTGCCCATTGCTGGATATGCCCATATTGGTGATGTACTTCAGATATGGTGATAAAAGGGCGAATACTAACCAGAAATTCCGTGCCTCTAATTGCAAATGCCTCAAGATTAAAGATTAACGAGTTCCACAATAGAGCCGTTTATCATCAATACCCTACCACACTACTCCCACAATGCTCAGACCCCAGCGACAATAGAGCCAACCTCGGCCATAATGTCACCATCACTCTTATGATGTGGGACTTCCGTGGGGCCTAACCGCATGATGTACTTCGTGGGAACTTGTACCAGCCCATTTCCGCAACTCCACAATAAATTAAATATGCACCAGCCGATTGTAACGCGCACCATAAATGTTCGGATTTTCTCTCACTGACCAGAACCTGAGGTAAGCCGTGCCGCTGGCGAATTTCCTCTACGTTCTTTGGCCAACTACCACTAACACCTGTTTCTGGGCCGCTATTGGCCCAGGCCGTTGATCCTTGGAATATCTTGGAAACTTCACTCAAGATCGTCTGGTGATTTTGCAGCCAAAGAATTGCGCGCAAACTAGTTTGGGGTTTAGGCGCAAAGGCTTGGTATTGCTCGTAAACCATGCCGGAGCTGCACGGAACTCGGGTCCTACCTGCACACAGGTCGTTCAAAGCCTGCAAGGAACCCAGGTGGTAAAATACGTCACGAGATGGGGATGAACATGTTGGGTGTGGCGGAGGAGGAAGGGTTTTCTAACAGTTGCGGTGTAGTTGAAATAGATGACGTCCATGTGATGGACAAATACCCGCAGTCAGTAGACAGCTGGGGTTCAAGCCCACCAACACAAACCCCTGATCGATGGTGATGTCCGTGTCAAAGCCCTGAATGATTGTTTATCGCCAGTGAAACTGCTTGGCTAGCTCCGCCACCCTGACGCCTTTGTGCGGCCATATGGCCACACCCTAGCTCCACCTGGATTTGATGTCTTAGGGGCACATGCTGAGCTCACCGTGGGATCCATAGTCGGTGTAGATTGCTGAACCTCCGGACACAACCCAGGACTCGGCAACGTTCTTGTTTCCGAGGCAATAATGCACAATACACTCTTGCCCCCTCAAGCGTGGTGCGCTTGTTGTGGTTCGATTGTTGGAAGCATTCCGTTAGCAATTTCCTCACCTATTGAGTCGCCCGTCACCTGCAGGATGAGATTGATGAGATGAACGATTAGATAGCGGCATTTTCCACTTGCAACCACACCAATTGGGAACACCAATTGGGAAGTAGTACCCATCGCCAAACTTCTCAACCAATTATCGCTGGAGCACTTCAGCACCAATAGGAAGTTCCAAGCTTTACCTCGCTACCGTTAACACCGCGGGTATTCTTCCTCTGCTGGACCTGATAGGTTATGGCTTGGGGCAATTGTGGGCAAGGCTGAGTTTCTTTGGTTGACTCTGTTTCTTGTGATGAGTTAACATGGCTCTAGCAACAAAAAGTACCCAATGTGGAATCCACATTTGATTCCATGTCACCGGTAGATCTGGTGATGGTTCTAACAGGCCATGTTGGATATCTGAACCTGAGATTGCGCCCGCTTAAAGTTCTATGAGTATCAAGAGTTAGTTCACTTTGAGCCCGAATACCTTACTAATCCCTGTAGTTGGAGAGATTAAGAAACATGCCAAACACAGGCCAAAAAATGGGGCTTCTAAGCTTGTCTTTACGTGCTAATTGCGAGCGTTGCAATATGAGGAGCTTCCGGTATGTAATTGTGGATATGTTGAAATGCAGTTGGTGGTAAAAAGATACCAGCCAAGATGTAGGCGCAGCAAAGAACCCCTCATTATGTCAATAACCATTTACCAACAATATGGTACAAATTGGCCCTGCTGGCCAAACGGTTAAGGCATCCGCCTCCTAAGCGGGAGACTCCGGGTTCGAGTCCCGGGTAGGGTTTGTTTTTGGGGCACGTGATGAATAAATAGATTTCAAAATGTACCATGGTGGAACTTTCGGTGTGAATTTGGACTTTGAAAACCATCTACATTCTACGGCTCAAATGAAATAAAATTGGCAGGAATGTGTTCTTTGTTTACTTGTATTTCAAGATATCAATTGGAAATAGCTGAACAACTGTCAATGTATTGTCTTTCATGCTAAGTCAATATCAACAGTAATGACATTGTGCTGGTTTTCTATGTTCCGCTATTCTCTTCATAGAGAAAACCGGCCAATAATTTGTATTCATCAATACTACCCTTAAAATCCAAAATCAAAAGAGCTCATGTCGGGCTCCTCGAATGCACTAGGAGGTGGAGGGGCTTTATTATTAGTATTATCAAGCGGTTCTGTTTGTTTGGCAACTTGTTCCCTATGGAAATTGGATTTAGGCTCATTCCAATCGACCTTAAGCACCTTCTTTGGTCCATGGATAAAGTTCCAGTTCTTAAGGAGAATAATGGCCAAATAATCACATCCCATTCTAGTATAAATCATGCAAACTTTCAAGAGGAATTGTGATTCTTCTTTGGCATTAATATTCAAAGATCCCTGCAAATAATTGATTTTCTGATGTCTGAGTTCATTGAACAATATAATGAGCACTGGATCATCCTTTAAAAAACTTTGGCCAGAAGTAGATGCTTTAGCCTTACTCAAGTAATTTTTGTGGCATAATTCACTAAATTTGTTCTTGTGGCTTACAGCGATCTCTAAAGGAGTTCTAATCAATGCTTGGATAGAACTCTCTTTGTGACCAAGTTGCCAGAAAATCCAACTGGTTGTCCACCTATCACCATTTTCAATTGCATCTGGTAAAATGTAGCTTTCGATTACTGTAAGCAAACTGTCTTCTACCACACTTCCAGCATTATTTGCAAAGCTATGGATTTTCGAAATGGCTATTGCTAATGGAATATCGTTCACTTTGTTGGCAAGTGTCAGACAACAATCCTTTGCCGAACCACCCAAAAGGAAAAACATCGCTGCATCCATGTACCTATGCTTTCCAAGCAACACGAAAGCATTTTTCATTGCAGCAGATCTCCATCTATCCTCATTAAAGTCATTGGCAAGAAACTTGAGCATTTTAGCTTGTTCTGGGTGTGTTACTGTTTTCCATAACCCAATCAATATTTGCTTCTTCTTCAAGGCCAAATAAATAAGACCTGATCTGCCAGATGGATCCCTAGTGTCACTGAATTCATTTCTTGCTGCATTCTCCAATATCTTCACTAATCTTGATGTTTCCACCCAAAATACAAGACCAGTTTGCTTGATATTTTCCCAAGTCAATCTACTTCGATAGTGATCTTCCACTGCATTCAAAAGCATTTCTCTGTTGTCACTGTGTAATGCCCAATTTATATCTCTCATGGAAAGTTTGGGTTGTTTTGTAGACATTTGGAATAACTTAAATCCAATGAAAAACCTGATACCGTTACGGTCCAAAGACATTGAATACTTTTTTAATGTCTTTGAAATGGTAATAATGGAAATGAGTGTGCTTTGCTGATGTCTAGTCAATAAGGGAAGAGATATCTTCATTAGTTTCTCTATCAACAAGTCTGCCAAAGAATTGTTAAATTTTCCGAATATATCCAAGCCGTTTGATTTTAATAACGATTCATGCAGAAGATCAACACGCGGAGTATTTGTACCAGTAAATGGTTCAACAATAGTCAGAAATTTGCAGTCTAACATTAGTTCAGACATGTCCATTCCCAAGTCCCAAGAAATATGCTCACCTTTCCTAATACATTGAAATAACTGAACTAAAATCTTTTGCACCAACTTCACCTGATCTAAGAATAAGCATTGAATCAAAAATTGTGGATGATAGACTGGTAATGGACCATTCAAAATTCTTGCCAAGTGGCCGATATCATAAATCAAATCATCAGTTGACTTATCAATTCTTTGATATCCCGCACCATCGTCAACATCGGGGACATCATATGTAACTCCGGTTCTTGTATAACCTGTCATCAACTCACGTATAACCGCATCAATGGTAGAGGTCTTTTCTGATCCTAGCTTCACCCACTTATCGTCAATAAAGAACTGATTTCCACTTCCGATCACTAGATATCCATCATTTAACCATATCAGATCACCAATTTCATGTGAAGTATAATCTGAGATATCAATCTTTTTAAGAACTGCATAAGTAGGTATGTTGTTGGTATAATCATACCTCAATTGAGTGTAGAGTAAAACAAACCTCTTAAATCCCACAGAGAAAATTGCATTCGACATCTGCTGTTCATTGTCACTATTAATAAACGTCCAATCTAAATCTCTCACTTCACCATATTCGGAAGGAAATGATTCTTCGTACTCCAAAACTCCAGATTTTGTGTCCCATATGGTTAATTTCAGTCCAGCTTCATCAATTATGGCAACCTTGTTCATAATAGCAGTTCCTTGTATCTTGGTTGATGATTTGATGCTTGTGTGTATTTCCGAAGTAGTTTTCCAACGTAAACAGGTTTTGTATTTCGATGGATCAATTGCAAATATTCTCAAATGGCCAACTTTATCGATAACCGAAACCAAGTTCCTCTCAGTTTCAGACAATAGAGAGTCAATGCTTTCAATTTGATGAATCTTTTCGGATTGAGGCAACGGATCAATCCGAATCTCAACAAGATCAATTTCCACAAGCTTGGAATTTTTGTATGTTAATCTAATTTCCCAAGCATAAACTTGATCATTTTCGTTAATTGAAACTACGCAAAATGACTGTTTATCTTTTTCAGAATGCAATTCAGCCAATATGAAAGCTTTAGGTTCGATGTTGGATTTGACTTTTAATCTTTTGATAAGCTGGGCGGACTGGTCACTAAATCTGTAATCACAATCCCACATACTTATAAAGCCGTCATTCTCGATGGTGACCACCAAATGTCTCTTCGATTCATTAGAATCCACATTACCCAAGATAACTGCATCCCAGATAAATTTTTGCTGTGAAGAATTTGAATCGTGTCCGATGGAAACATCGATTCTGAATTTCTTGGTAATGGTTAATCTCTTGGTTGAAGAGTCTTGCAAGTAGATTGGTTCCCAAATGTAATTATGCGAAGCAAAAGATGATACTGAAAGTAAAATTGATTCATCCGAAGACTTGACAAGCTTTTTAATGGATTTGGTATGACCCTGAAATTTGTCGAGCAACGCAGAGAAGTATTTCGATTGTTTATGGTGAGCTTGGTTGAATAAATTTTCAATTGAAAACGAGTTAACTCTTACGGTATTTTTCACTCGATCGTGTATCAAAAATGCCAATTTTGAAGAATGTGGTTTAGGCTTCAAATAAGTGACATTCAGTATGCTTATTGGCTTTTGAACGTTGATGAGGAAATCGTTCGAATGGAAGTATCTCGAATCATACGTGATGGAGGGATCGTGTACGTAGTTAATCCGGGAGGGAAATGCACTGGGGCCTGAGATAAAAATGTTGTCATCCACAGGAGCGATTTTTATAAAATTTGGAGGGTTCAATGAAATGTTTGAAATGGAGTATGCAGCTACATTTCCTAATTTTGAAATCACAAGAAGCACATCCAAGTCATCGGTGTGACTGGGCAAGTCCCGAATTTTCTCCGGAATGAAGTGATTTTCAATTATCACGACGGAGGCTACTTCCTCGGGGAACACGTCCGACAAGTCGACTTGAGACCACGACTTGATGTGCGAATGGCCATTAAACTCGTAGGTGGCCCATACCCTGAAGATGTTGTCGTTGGTGTAAGTGTAGATAATATCATTTTCTTCATCTTGGTCGATATAACCCCTGATGTTTTTGATGTTGGCAATAGACCCGTCTAATGCTCTTGATTTTTGTTCGGTGGTGGTGTCATGCACCCGCAAGTAATGGTCGGTAACGAAGCTACCTCTTGGGTGGTCCAAGAAGCTGAGTTCGAAGAGGGTGTTGTCACCATAGGAGACCCTGGTCCACACCTTGACCAACCGGTCAAAGTGGCCACTGGTGGTCAATATCATATCCGCACGTTTGGAGATGTTGACCTTGGTAATCACATTCGATTGACCTACCTTCCATCTTTCAACAAGACTGAGGTTTCCGTATTCTTCGTTCAAATAGTACAATGCGATCGATTTCTCGGAACCAACTGCCAATTCGTCTTCTTGCAATGCCCATTGCATGGAGTGGATCCTGGCCTCCACCTCGAGTTCTGCTCCAAACACCCATTGTGGTCTGGTAACGTACTCGTTTGGCGTGTAAATCTGGATCTTTTTCGATAAGGCCACAGCAATGGTGCCCTTCTCGTTAATTGCTATGCAGCTGGAGTCGGACGGAAGGTATATCGTTTGTAAATGCCTTGTTTCTCGATTGGTTCTGGTGGTTGTGGGAGTGGTTTCCACGGAAATTATGAGATTATTTCCCGATCCATAAACAATCACGTGGTGGTTCTTCCATTGGCTGTGGACGAGATTGCCTTCCTTCTTGCTGACTTCCCCTGGGACGAACGTAATCGTCATTCTGCCACTTGTTAAGGGTACTATTGAAATAGACTCATCACGTGTGCCATTTTCAACTGTTGGCATCAAAAAAGTGGTGAGATTCACACGTGATGGAACTTATCATTTAACTATACCAATATGGGAGCTAGGTATGTTGAAAAGTGCCCTTTCCGGGTAGTTTCGGGGACCGAAACTACTATGGAAGATCATGCAAGTCAATACTAACGTGTAGTTGCAAAGATCAGAAAAAAGCATTGGCTATTTGCCTCCAGAGATCGCCCTGTGTGTTGATCCAAAGAAACACACCAAAAGAATGTTTAATGAACCCACAGTTGAAAAAGGACTTGCCGGAGTTGTGTATTGCGAATTTCAAGGCTTTCATGGAGTGTAAGAACGGTATGTTTGACATGAGGAAGCGTATGAGGGGCAATGCTCCCATCTCGACCGGGAAGTACGATGAGACATACGAAAACTTGTCTAGTGGAAATTACAGCCCGGCAGAAGAAATGAAAAAGTTGGACGTTTTGAACAGAAACTTATCCAAGCAAAGACAAATACGAGAGGCAGAGGAGAGGGCCAGATTGGCGAGTGAACGTTAAGGTGCCACATTCAGCATGGTGGTGATGGCAATGCGCAAAAATGCAAAAATGCAAAAATGCAAAACTGCTATGAAAATCGACAATTAAGAATATAAATGCTGCTTCTGTAAGAAGCGTAAATGAATAAAAGGATATGACAGGATAGTGGAGGTTTGGTTTCCATTCTGATTGTGCGTCCGTGTTGGTTGTCTGGTAAATGTGGTCTGGGCAAAATGGACTGAAATGAGGATATCAAGTATTATTTGTAAAATTAAAATGCAATTAATAAAGGAGGGGAAGATTGGTGAAACCTGATAAAGATCTGTTCAATCGATGTCCAGAAATATCATCACACCCCCTCTTCAGTTTGGCCACTTCAAATTTTGTTGCGATGGTGGCTATTCGCATGATAATATTACTTGGATGTCGAGGAAATATTAACATTCCATGAAACAACAGGTAACTCTGAAATGCAACTTCAATTCGATCGTTTGTAATCAAGATGAAAAACGATGTCCCAGGTTAATTGTGCTAGATAAAAGAAATTCGTGTAATGTTTGCATACGATATCCTATTCGAGATGTTTTGCTAAATTACCAATCATGAGCTTATTTTGATCACACGAAACACTTTCCAGATGGCTCCCGTGTGTAATTTTCATCGTTAGTATCCGATTTTGTGTTCGAATAGGATGGTGTCCTCAAATTTTAGACATGAAGCTTGAAAACTCTAAACCTTATCTACACCTTGCAATGCTACCATGTTCAAAATGATGGACTGTGTAAGAATCTAAGAGCAACACTAAACGCGTTGCTAATGAAATCGATTCGGTGAAGCTATCAAACATAAGGAAATCATTAGTGAGTATTGTTTTGTTGTATGAACCGAATGTTTTCGTTACTTCCGATCGATCTGGAGATTTAACCACATCTATCCATAGACAAGGTTGCATCCCGTTGGTGAGTCGCGATCTACGGTTATCTAACCAATTCTTCGACTTTTCCAATCTTCCAATTTTCATTTGAATTTTATTTACAGTTGCATTTGCATTTGCATTCTCATTTTCATTTTTATTTTCATTTTCATTTTCATTTTCATTTCGGTGCATTCGGTACATTTTGTGTCTGGATCCATTGCGGTTAGTCACTCCATACGTTAGTGTCTGAGTCCACCAAATGAAGCCACTTCCAAAACCGGTCAGTTCAGCTAACCGTGGACGTTGTGTGTTTGCATAGCGCCACTGTGCGAGATATCTTATTGGTCTGTGTGCTGTACATAATAAAACAATATTGAAATCAGTAAATGTGTAGACTAACCATCTGGTGAGTCGCCAACCATTGTTGTTGGAACCTTGACTACCTAGCACTCACCTGATGACACAAAATACCGTACATGCATCTAGGATAGAAATACGATAAACAAAGATATCACAAAAATCCAGGATGCTGCCACCAGCAATAAGATGATGCACCAAATTTAGTCTGAAAGGGACATCACAAAAAGGGCAAAATACCCCGAGGATGAGCATAGCCTCGACCAACACCCACGGCAGATGCTATGTCAAGAAAATACCGTTGGTGATGGAAACTCCAAGACCAAAAGTGCCATGTCCAAGGACACGCACCACTAAATGCTCCAAGAAATTTTGGCCGAAAAAGGCAAGACTTGCTCCAAGTCCAAAACCTCCGACCCTGAATTCCCCAGGACAAAATTCCCCAGACAAATTTCTCCAAGACAAATTTCCACCACACTCGATCTCTGCTGTTGGTGTGTACCTGTGGTCACTGTGCAGGCACTGTAACATCACCCGGTGTACCCCAGGTTACCCCAGTGGGGCACCCTTCGAGAAAAGTAATATTCGGGGCTTTAACATGCTCGGTGCCCATACCCTTGCAGATGCATCTCCAGTTGGTGTTACAATGCCAGCGCCCCACATTTGGGGCACACCATTCTGATGGTACATGGATGATGTCGCACTGAAATATATGTGGGAGAACCGATGCAACCTGGAACATTGACGATGTTACCCTGGGGAATCTGGGGTAACATGGATGTTATGTTTCTTCCCCAGCGAAACCCGCCCTCCGCCTACCTGCCATAGGTGTCTGGTGGGTGCTGCTTCAGTTGCCGGGTTGCTCAGAATTCACCCTTCGGCTCGGTTGCTACAGGGTCCTTGCACAAGTCCATCCCAACGGGCCTTTTTTTGGCTTCGCTAGCACCACCGTTGTGCGTAGGTGATACCACCACCAAAGTGGTGAGGGTTGGGAGTTTGACTGGCTGGGAATCGTTGTTTGTGCGTTACAATTGGTGGCTAACGAAGTAACATAATGGTGTTCTCGTCATCGTCACCAGACAGTCTGTCTGGGATTACATGTGGCAGTGGTAGTTGCTGTGCTTGGTGGTGTGTGTAGTGGTGGTGTGGTGGTGTGGTAGTACGCAATTTGCTCCACTTCCTCTTCTCTTCCACCTCACCCATCTCGCCCTTCTTGCTCCCTTGCCCATGTTGTCTGCCCTATTGGTAGTAGTGAGGTGCACTCTAGACAAGTCAACCTGGAAATGTGTAATTACGCTGGTACCACCAGTGTGACCTGTTCTATTGTCGCGGGTTTGCTGTTAGGCCGTATGACCGTTACGACGATCATCACATTGCCGTGGGCAACTCCAAAGAGTAGGAAAACATTCCTGTGTGGTGCAGCTGGAGGTCCCTGTACATTCCAAAGATGTTTCCTTGATTAGAAGGGGTGGGCAATGGAACCCTGATAGTGGGTCGCCCGCATTCCATCGTATATTGACCTTCGGTACCATTATTAAAATGTGGGGTAAACCATGTTATTGATAATTAAGCACATCTGCAACCTGGGGAATCTTGACGAAATGGTAGACAATGGAGTCCGTAAACTTGAGCAAGAAGCTTAGAATAGCATTGTCAGTAGACCACCCAAGCCTCACATAGCGTCTCATCATTCTGATTTGCCTGGTTTGGAACCCAGGATGTGTTTCTGAATTTGATCTTTTATGTACTATACAGAATTCGAATGTTGCAGCCTCAGGTTTTGGGAAGGCCCTTGAGTTAGTTGAACATCTGGTGGGCCCCTGAAAGGTTCAATGTCAATATTTGTTCATGTCTAGTTTAGAGCCACCCACAATGGTTTTCTGAATCGCAGTTCATGTATGAAACTGCGGTTTGGATGTTACATAAGATATTTCCGTTTTTTTGCAAAATCTGCAAATTTCCTATCTTTCCATAATTTCCAGTTTTAGCGTAGGACTACATTTAGAATCAGACCAATTGATTATTTAAATGATCAAGAAACTAGATATAAAGGCAAATTATTTACCTTGGGGAAAGCCACTAGTAAATGTATAGCCATTGAGATCCCTGTATCCATACTGACTATGATTTTTTTCACAAACAGAACATTCGTCTGTATTATCAAGATAATTAATGTATCCTTCAAATTCCACTCTACCGTAAATTAAACCTGAAGTTACTAGTTGGTAGTAAATTGGTAGGCTAATGTGGTTCATGGCTTGCCGATAGCATGTAAGATTGGGCCCCTTCAAAGATTGATAAGGAAGACTTAATATCATGTTGAATCCAGAAATCAGTAATTAGACCATAAAATTTGGCAATCGGAGTAAAGGTTCCTTTCAAATCATCACTAATAAAAGTGGCCCAGTGTGGTGAATACCTCCCGTGGTTTAGGTTTGCCACAGAATAATCTTCATATCCCTGGTTGGCTTTTTGTAATGTGCATTGAACATCTTCTTCCCATTCATATGGAAATTCAAAAAATTTCAGAGCGGGGCCGTAATCGTAATATTTTCCTTCACTTGTTAGTTCAAGATACTCCATATCATATACTCTGACAGTTATTTTTCGATCTTTGGTCAATAAACCAGTGTCCATCTGAATATCTTCTTCAAGGTTTATTAATATCCTTTTGCAACTTGGTAAATCCTTAATTTCTGCATTACTTCGAAGTAACAATGCTCATGTTCCGTAGCTTGGGAGCATTAAAGGTGACATTCAGATTACCTGTATGATCCACCTTTCCTCTGCAAGCTGACACAAGTAAGGAAACGAAGGATAATTTCATGGGTTTTTTCACTTGCATTTTACTTGAGCTTGTGAGCTGGAAATTACCAAGCTTTAAACACAGCTAACATGAAAAAATTGAATGTTTGTATAAAATGTATCGATTTCAATTACTGGTAGGGCGCGTGTTAAGGAATCCCAAGATTTTAGGAAATTGAGAGCACTATATTTTTGTCAAGTACTCGGAGTTTGTTTTCAACATATGGATTAAAACTGTTTCAATTAAGATGAAAAAATAATATAATAGATTCTATCAATTAACTTTTATTACAGCCGTAGTGACTCTTTCAACTATAGTAGATAATGATCTCTATCCGTTCTGCTCTTGCAAAATAAGATAGATAAAATTATTCATATTGGCTCCTATCAAACGTATGATGGGCATTTGTTAAAATTTCGGGCACAAAATATGCACAAATGCAAAGATACATTTGCATTTTAATTACTGAATTACCAAATTTTTAGTTAATCAGATTAACTCACATGTAGTTAAATCTAGGTTTGAGGAACACGACAGATTCAATCACTTCGTACATAAAATTTTTATTCATGACAGGATTAGTGTCTTTGAATTTCGAGTATTCTACTGTGTCAGCAACGCCCTTTTAATCTTAATCATTGGATCTTAAACATCAACACCAGCACCAATAGATGAACAATCAAAGATTCCACTAATGATGTAACTGCGTTTTCATCTAATACTTTGGATCGAATTATACTTATAAAAGCAATTAAAATTTAATGTAAAGAATGACTGGAACAAATAGACCTTTGGTGTAAAATAGAACTACTGAACTTGCCAAGAATCCGAAGATCCCCACATGAGCATTAATGTTGATCATAATTAATTGATCATAAACATTGAATTTCCAATAACGCTAGAAAATTTTGATGTACTTCAGCGATCAAAATTTGAATTTCACTATAACTACATGATTGAAAAAGCTAATAAACCGAATTTATAGAACTCGTCATCAAAAATTCTCATTCCAATTTACCATATCATGCTCTTGATTTACAATCTCGAATATTAACATCTTCACTGAAATAGGCAACAACGTTACGGGAACCTTGATCATGGTAACTAGCACCTCAATGTATGTGGATAGGTGTGCTGTAGAATAATCAATTTGAGATTTCGCAACTGTTTTTTGTCCTGCAGGTAGCTACAACATAAAGATGGGAAAACATCCACATTTATGCGATTACAAAATGGTTTAGTTTTGGATTATGTTACGAGATGATTTCAGATGATCAGTTTTGACATTTAAATTGAAATTTCTCAAATGAGTTCTCGGACTATTTTAAGCCTCGGTAAAATCCTTTGGATAATGATCATTAATCAAGAAGTATCAGTTAGTGCGAAGTCCAAATGGGCTTAGTTGAAAACCGATGGTGTAAAGTCATTCTCCCATTATGATTCGAATATGGGGAATTTCCAACACTTTCCATGTTGCAGAGGAGACCACATTTAATATTCCCCACCATATGGTATTTTTCGCAAGATATGTGACTCAAAAGGGATTGGCAACGAAATTATTATCTAATTGCATAGGTGTTTAATATTCGGCACTACTTGCTAAAGACTGGTAATTATTCCCAATTTTACGTGTTTAGACCCTGTCGCAATTAATTACAAGCCAAGATTCTATGTACCTGATATTCACGAGTCTCATAGATTCAATGCGGGTAGCATCTCTTTGTTAAATTATTTTGGAATTTATTGAACTTTGGTAATTGGCAGGTGATTTTAATCATGGAGACTTTATTGGACAGCCTCCTTAGCGCCACATCAAGCATTCGTATGAGTGGTGGAGGTATGAATTCGACTTGAAAAGACGGTAGGCGCACTACGCACTGAGAGTTTTCATCGGATCAACTTCAAGGTACCGAATCTGCCCATTCTACCCCACCATGATCCAGTCCCAGTTAGAAGCAAACCGCGTAAAAGAGCTAGATGACTTGCTTACTACTCTTAAGCCTAAGCTAGTTGAATATATCCAAAAGAGTGATCTTTCCTCGCCCAATTACTCAGCCAATGGCCTTGGTACCTACCATGTTCCTTCCGAATTAAAGAAGGAATTCTTCCAAGAGGACATGGATAACGGAGCTGATTCCGGTCAATTATTTGAAGTGATTGACCGTGTCTTGAAATACTCTGTCAATACTTGGCACCCAGGTTTTTTGGATAAGCTTTACGCCTCCAACAACCCAGTCGGTGTGATTTCTGATTTGCTTTTGAGTATTCTCAACACCAATTCTCATGTGTATACTGTGCTGCCGGCATTGTCTATAATTGAGAATTACATCGGTAGAAAGTATGCTCAATTATTTTTTAACGGCAGCAAGACTTGTGGAGGTCTTACGTTCCCTGGTGGTTCATACTCCAATATCACCTCATTGCACATGGCTCGTTCATTACGATTCCCAGACACTAAGGATGAGGGTAATGCTGGCTACAAGTTTGCCCTTTATACCTCACAACATTCCCATTACTCGGTGGAGAAGGCAGCAATTTTGGCTGGAATGGGACTGAAAAGTGTGTTCAAAGTATCCACTCACCCAGATGGATCTATGAATATTGAGGACTTATCTCGTGCAATTGAGGAGTCCAAAATCAAAGGATACACCCCATTGTACATTAATGGTACTGCCGGTACCACAGTGTTTGGGTCCTATGACGATTTCGCTGGCATTGCCAAATTGGCCAAAAAGCACAACTGTCATTTCCATATTGATGGAAGCTGGGGAGGTAATGTGATTTTTTCAACAGTTCACGGTAAAAAGTTGGCAGGCTGTGAATTTGCAGATTCAATCACCGTCAACCCACATAAGATGTTGGGGGTTCCAAACACATGTTCGTTTCTCTTGATTCCGAAAGTGAGTGATTTCCAAAGATCGATGTCGTTGAATGCACCTTATCTTTTCCACGGTAGGGAGGAATCACACGAGCTCGAAGAGGAACGGGAAAATTATGATTTGGCCGATGGCACCATGGGATGTGGACGTCGTGCTGATTCGTTCAAGTTCTACATGGCGTGGTTGTATTATGGACAACGGGGATTTGCTGAAAGAATAGACCACGCGTATGCAATAGTGAAAGATTTTGTCACCAAGATCTCGAAAAGAGACGACTTTGAGCTTGTTGTGGCCAGCGAACCTCAATGTTTGCAGGTGTGTTTCTACTTCAAGGTTGAGGGAATTGAGAATACCGAAGTGACCCGATACGTTTCTCGGGAGTTGCACAGAAGAGGGCAATTTTTGGTTGATTTTTCACCCATGCCTCAAATGAGCAATAACCAACCGGACCGGGGTGAATTTTTCCGTGTGGTATTCAATTCGCCTATCTTGACCGACCAGGTTGTGGATGAGTTGATCTTGGGAATAGTACAAGTGGGACTGCAATTGGCAGTCACCAACTGATGGATATCGTACATAGATAAGATAAGGTTCGCGCAGCGGATTAATTGTTTAGTTTGATGTAACATCACTGTGCGAACACGCGAGGTGCTTAGTAGATAAGCACTGGGTTCCATCACATGGGGGAGCTACGACTGGAACAGGTGCACCACCACCAACCAGCATCCAGCATCCACGAACCAACAACCCCCAGGACCCTCGAATTCGGAGCCTCAGAGCATGGCCCCAGGGAGTTTTTCCGAAACGCGGGTGTCAAATTCTCGGTTGAAGATCCAGCTTGTGAAGGCCCCGAAATTGAAATTGAAATTAATATTGCTGATGCCCCCTGGTGGAACACAGACTTTGGCCCGCTGGCCCTCTACGACCACCAGTCCAGTCTTCTGTCCAGGCAGCCCTGACCATCAGGGGTGGGTGATTTGTGGCTTTCCAGTTTATCTTACAGTGCGGAAAATCACTTAGTACACCAATGCGTCAATGCGAACAGTGCCCACTAGAAAGCCCACCATTCCCTCACCACGGGCAAACCCCAGATTCCACAGCTGGATCCTCCAACACCCTTTCACACCCCGTTGCAGCGGATCTCCGGTTGAGGGGCCCCGTCGGATTTAGCACTTCCCCAAGGTTACACCAGTTCGCAGTGAGATAAGCATGTTGCAGAGCCCTGGCACCGCATTACCCACTGGGGATCGAACCTGCGTCAACACCCACCAATGCCCAGTCATCAGACGCTTCCCACCTGACTGTGGCCTCCCTGGTAACACTGCATGGAGGACCCAAGCGACGTTTCATCCAATTCAGTTCGTGGGCAATGTGGAAAAACGGGTCACGTGACGCCTCCCCCACCTTCACCCCACCTTCACCCCACTGCCAACACCATGCCGTCATCACACCCCTAGCTTGTGCCAGTGCAACCCAGCGGTTTGCCAACACAAACCTCAATACCACCACGCCACCAGCCTGCCCCCGCAGATGCACCTCGTATTCCTTCATCGCTAGATCGGTGCATCGTGCCATTCGCAACATCGCACAAAGCCCGATGTAACCTCTTGGGTTACATCGGGGCCCCGGCCACATCAAGGCAACCTGGGCTAATTCCCCAGTCCCAATTAGGCAAATACATTGGCGGGGCAGCATCGGCTCAGGTATCAGACGTGTCGGTCCCATCCAATGCCGTGCAACATCGCACAGTTACGACAATTACGGCTTTACCAGATAAGTGTTACGTAAGCAGGGCATCCCCAGAAAGTCCGTATAAAAAGCAGGGCATCCTCCATGGTTCATCTCCATCATCAACATCCTCAACATGTCTGAAGACAAAGCCACCGCCAACGTGGACGTCAACACCAACTCCTCCCACAGCATCTCCGCTGCCGAAGACCACGATCACCTCGAGCTCCGTCACTACTCCACCGCCGAAAGAGAGTCTCTGGGCAAATGGTATGACAAAAGGATCGGTCTCTTTGGCCACAGCTTCCACTTCTCCGACTCCATGACCCAGATCATCATGTTGTCCTTCGTTGTTTTCATGACCCCCGGTATGTACAATGCGTTGTCCGGTATTGGTGCCTCCATCTCCAGTGTCAGCACCTCCGACAACGCTACCGTCGCCCTTTACTCCACTTTCGCTTCCATTGGTTTCTTCGGTGGTACCATCTGTAACATCATCGGTGTCAGAGCTTCCCTTGTCTTTGGTGGTTTCGGTTACGCCCTCTACTCTGCTTCCTTGCTTTGTTTCCTCCACACTGAAAACAGTGGTTTCGTCATTTTCGCCGGTGCCTTCTTGGGTATCTGTGCTTCCACCTTATGGGCCGCTCAAGGTTCCATCATTATGTCTTACCCTGCCGAAAACATGAAAGGTAGAGCCATCATGATTTTCTGGGTCATTTTCAACTTGGGTGCCGTCATCGGTTCCATCATTCCATTGGCCGACAACATTAACAAGAAGGGTTCTGTGGTCAACGATGGTACTTACATTGCCTTCATCGTCTTGATGATGTGCGGTTGTGTTATCGCCTGTTTCATGTTGCCAACCTCCAAGGTGTGGAAATCCGACGGTACCAGAGTCTCCTCTACTGCTCATCCAAACTGGAAGCACGAATTGATCGGTATGGGTAAGGTTTTGATTAAGGAGCCAAAGATCTTCTTCATGTTCCCTATGTTCTTTGCTTCCAACTGGTTCTACACCTACCAATTCAACGAATTCAACGCTGGTAGATTCAATCTTAGGGCCAGATCCTTGAACTCCTTGCTTTACTGGTTCTGTCAAATGTTGGGTGCCATTGCTATGGGTACTCTTCTCGATTGGCCAAGATTCAAGAGATCCATGAGAGCCAAACTCGGATGGGCTGTTCTTTTCATTCTTGGTTTGGCCATCTGGGGTGGAGGTTTGAAGTTCCAATTGGGTTTCACCAGAGAAGACGTTGCTACCACCAAGGGCCACCCACCAAAGCTCGAGCAAATGGACTTCAAAAACAAGGACTACATCGGTCCAATGTTCTTGTACATGTTCTACGGTGTTTACGATGCCATCTTCCAAAACTACATCTTCTGGTGTTTGGGTGCTATGTCCAACAACCCTAAGAAGACTGCCCTTTACGGTGGTTTCTACAAGGGTATCCAATCCGCCGGTGCTGCCATTGCCTGGAGACTCGATGCCCTCGAGCACTCCTACATTGCCATGTTCGGTTCCTCCTGGGGTTTGGTCAATGGTTCCCTTCTCCTTGCTGTCCCATTGATCTTTTTCAAGATCTCCGACCACACTGATCTCGAAGATGATGGGGCCGAAGATGTTTTCAGTTCTGAGGAGTTAAAGTCGGTCAAGTCTACCGCCAACTCCAACATACCTAATGAAGAAAAGGTTTAATTTTAATTATTATTAGCTAATTAATACATTCATAATTATCATACACATTGTAGATATCTAGTCTTGTGAGATGTACTCACGTGAACCCAAAAGAACTATTTTTTCAGTTTGTTATTAATTTTCATTCCCCGCTCCCCGCGGTTGCATCGCAGAGGTTGCATTGATGTGGCATCAACAGCAACATTCTGCTTACTTCCAAACCAAACCACCCCAACAAAGGTAAGGAAGTCACAAAGCGGAAAATGAAAGGGAAACCGAAAGCGGATTGCGCTTCTGAAACCGTAGCAGCAGGTCAGTGACTTGCAGAACCCCTTGGAAGATCCCTTGGAGGATCCCTTGGAGGATCCCTTGGAGGATCCCTTGCGGACCCCTTCCAGCTACTTCGGGCTCCTATGGCCTCGCTTACACTTCCGCTTCTTGGTCAGGAACATTTTCCCTTGGCCAGTTTTACTTCCAATTATGTGGTTTCTGGGCCCTGGAACCATAAGCCTCGGAATATTATAGAAAAAAGCCCTCAGGTCCCAGTGACAGTAGGAACAAATGGAACCCAGGCGGATGTAACCTAGAATTTTCCAATGAAACCATGGAGAGCCTGGGGAACTTCATGGGGTAGAGGTATGTCGTCTATTGGTAGCAGACCATGGGGTAGTTCATGCATGGACTGTGTATCCATGTTTATTCATTAGATGTTCTTCGTGATTGTATCAACCTCGCCAAAATGTCTGCATGTTGGTATATGTAATGTCTGCGCAGATGTGTAAATGCCACCATCTGCAATGTAGTCCGTTGCTACCACACGATACGTCTGTGTGCAGGCAAGTGGCACAGGCGAGCGGTGATGTGTTTCACCGCTTTTGCCATCACCGAAGATTGGCGTGGTGCCCGCCAGATCGTTCGGCCCACTGCATCTCGAAACCAGGCGTTTCTGTCAGGCAAATGGTGTCGCCACTATGAGCAGTGTCCTCCACTAGCCCATCCCAATCCGTACTCTGGCGTAGTAGTACGTTAATGCATGTCCATGCACATTTGACGTAAAAGTGTCGGCAGAAATTTTGCCCAGAAACGGCCCAAGGAACCAGGTTCCATTTTCCCACCTCATTCAACAAATTAAGCCATTACCTTAGCCATCCCATATCAGCCTCGTATACGTATGAAGGGCTCTCTTGTCTAACTAGGCCAAAGAATCGTTCATCTGGGCCGTAACGATCTCTATTGTTTCCACTACCGAACACTGGTGGCTTTTCCTTTTTTGGCCCGAAAAAAATCCGAAAATCACCATCAGTTTTGCCCGATTCCCATGTCAAATCGTTGGGCAAATCCTGGTGGCCTATACTCCCGTCACATGATTCAAACGGTCTAGATTGCTTGGTTTTAGCAACTACGGCGTAGTGATACGTATGTGTCGATTTCTCAGCAAATGCCTGTATGAAGTGAGAGAATCTCTAAAACCAGGCCATTTTTGCATCCTCTGCATAACCTTGACTATTGCTGTGAATAATTTTTATTGGCCAAGTTTCACTACAGTGTTTTTCATCTCATCCCTAGTTATTTACTAACTGGTTGGCAATTAGGAACCCTAACAATATCTACGGGTTATTATTATCACAGTTGCAAGCATTAGTTTCCTAATTTTTGGCTATCCATGTTTCGAATCTGCTGATAGAACCGTCTCTCCTGTGACAATTTCTTTTGATAGAGAAGCATCCCATATCGTCGGTTCTATGGCTCAGTGATATTTGTAGAAAATATTCGCCCAGCTCACGGCGTAAGCATCTCATGATTGGTAAAATCGAGGTGCAACAGCACACAATTTTCTGGAAATGAAATTTTCAACTACTCAGATGATTTTAACAGCTGATTATGTTACTTTCATACTGATGTAGACGACTGACCCCGGCCAAAGACAATCATTCAACATTACAATTTGCTATTGACAAAGTTTCATGGTACTTCTGATTATTAAGCCTTCATGTTTATTGTCCTGTGGTTTATGGGCTTTATACAGATATTCGGGTGTTAATTTTGGTTTAAGTTAATTCATTGGTCTATGTAGCATTCGAAGTTGATCTGGTACAATTGATATGGCATCATACTCCAATGTGACATTCATTTGAGAGACAACATCTTCACCATGCATGGACCAATCCTAAAATTGCTATTATTGAGCTTTAATCGGTCAAAGTTTGATCTTTCCTGATACACCCACAATTGGGAATACTGCATAAAAATCTAATTCTACTTTAACATATCCAAAACAGCTTATCTCAACATCTGCTACACTCTAATTAGTGTATATGCAGGATCTCATCTCATATTCAACCATCCATAAATATATCAGATTGTTCACAACAACAACTTCTAATGATACCCGACGATTCCCTCTATCTCTACAATCTTACCCTCCGACATGCCACTCCCGCTCTTCATAGTTGTATCGGACAATTTACCGCCACATCCAAAAAAGCCCAAGAGGTTGTCATAGCACATAGTACCACCCTCCAGATATACACCCTTGACCCTAACGCAGGAAAATTGACAACGATTGGAAGGGCTCATGAAAGTGTGTTTTCAACAATTTCCAATGTCGAAAAATTGAGACCCTTAGGTCACTCCAAAGATGTAATAGTGTTAACAGGAGACTCTGGTAAAATATCGATCCTAGAATTCAACAATACATCAAAACAATTCGAGCCAGTATGTCAACAAATGTATGGCAAGAATGGGCTAAACCGTTTGAATCAATCATCCTACATCAGTGTGGACCCTCAAAACCGTGCCATTTGTATTTCTGCTATAGAGAAGAATAAGCTTATTTATCGGGTCCAATCATCACAACGAGGCGAAGTGGTTCTATCTGCTCCCTTAGAGTCTAATTCTAAAAACACTTTGACCTTAAGAATAGCAGCACTTGATACAGAATACGATAATCCTGTTTTTGCGGCTATTGAATGTGATTACTCGGACTTTTCAGTCAGAAACCAATACGATCCTAAAACATCTCCACTTAGGCTTACCTACTATGAATTAGACCAGGGCCTTAATCATATTGCAAGAAAAAAATCTCCTCTATTGATTCCATCAAGCTCTTCTCATTTAATCCCACTACCTGGTCATATTCGAGGAGTGTTGATCTGTTGTGAGTCTTTTTTGATATACGAAAACCCATCTATTTCAAAAAGACAGTATATCCCTTTACCAGTCAGAGAATACAGTGCATCTACTATTATTACGCATCACGTCACCCATAAGTTGAAGAAAAGAAACTTCTTTGTATTACTTCAGAGCACATTGGGAGATTTATTCAAATTAACCGTATGCTATGATGAAGACATGGAAGTAGTTAAAGACATGCTGGTGAATTATTTTGAAACTATTCCGGCTTGTAAGTCTTTGAATGTTTTTAAAAGTGGGTTTTTATTTGCTAACGTACTTAACAATGATAAATTGCTATATCAATTTGAGAAATTGGGTGAGGATACTGAAGAAAGCTTGAATTTGCACATGACTGATAAAGTTGATAGTATTCCTTCTGTTGACTCCCGTATTTTCAAAGTGAAGCCAGCAGAGAATTTAACTATTGTGGACAGTTTGGATAATTTATGTCCCATAATTCAATCTGAACTCATACAATCTAGTAATGAAACCGTGGCCACATCGAGTAAATTAATTACATTATCATCTAACTCATATTTAAAAACTTTAACCCATGGAGTCCCCACCAATTTACTCGTTTCATCGCCATTACCAATGGTTCCTGATAGCATCTACATTACAAAATTATCGAGTTCTTCGTTGAATGACGAATACCTTGTATTATCATCGAAACTGGATTCTAAAACATTGGTCCTTTCAATTGGTGAGGTTGTTGAGGAAGTCGAAGATTCTATGTTAGTAGCAGACCAACATACTCTTGCGGTGCAACAAGTGGGTAAATCATCTATAGTTCAAGTTTACACCAACGGAATCAAACATATCAAGCATTCAGATGGGAAAAAGACTTCCACCGATTGGTTCCCGCCAGCGGGTATCGTTATTACACATTCTAGCACCAACAACGAACAGGTAATTGTTGGACTCTCGAATTCTGAGGTATGTTACTTTGAAATAGACCATACTGATGACCAATTGATAGAGTACCAAGATCGTTTGGAGCTAACAAGCTCAATTAGTTCATTGGCAATATGCTTCTCTACTTTAGAATCTAAAAAGAGTTTCTTCGCAGTGGTAGGATGTGCTGATGAAACCATTCAAGTTGTATCATTACAAATGCATAACTGTCTTGAAATTCTATCTCTACAAGCATTGTCTTCCAGGAGCTGCTCGTTGGTTATGTTGAAATCGGGTTCCTCCCGTACACTAGTGCATATTGGAATGGAAAATGGTGTGTATGTCAGAACATCTATAGATGACATTACAGGAAGATTATCAGACACCCGTATCAAATATTTAGGTACCAAACCGGTCCATCTTACTTCGATTAATAATGCTTCTTCATTGTTAGCAATTTCATCAGGTGTTTGGGTGGGTTATGATTCTGAAGAAGAATTTAAGCTTGCTCCCTTGTTGAATATTTCTGTTACATGTGGATCCTCGTTTGTGTCGGAGGATATAGGTGGAGAAGGAATTGTTGGAATTTCAGGAAGTGAGTTGATCATTTTCAGCATCGGTGATGAAGAGACTGGATTTGATCCTACCAAAGATTTCAATATCGAGAGCTTAAAGTTAAGATTTTTACCGAAAAAGATGATAGTTGATAAGGATGATAAAATGAAGACATTGAGTCTTTATGTGGCACAGTCTGAGTACGGAGTTAAGAGCTTATTTGATGAAAATATTATAGAAAGTGAGAATTCAGCGCAGGCAGAAGAAAGGAATGAAATTCTGTACCAAAAATCTTTGGGATCATGGGGTACATGCATTCAAGTAATAGATATCAATTCAGAAGGGCAACGTATTACTCAGACGGTGCAATTTTCTGCAACAGAGTCTATTACCTCAATTGAAAAACTTCACTTCTCATCCTCCACCAAAGGTAGTGAATTTTTGGTATGTGGTGTTAATATCAATCAAACGTATCTTCCAAATTCCCATGAAGACTGTTTCCTTTATACATTCAAAATCCTCAAGAAAAAAGGACTACCTAACAAAATAAGGTTCCTTCACAAAACAAAATTAGATTTTCAGCCTACTGCTTTGGTTTCCTTCAATGGAAAATTATTGGTTGGTTTGGGGAACTACTTGAGATTATTTGATATGGGTCAAAAACAACTCTTGAGAAAATCATCTACAAAGCTCGAGTACATCACAAGCATTAAAAAAATATTGTATCAGGGCGGAAATAGGGTCGTAATAACTGATGCCAATCTTTCGTCAACTTTCGTGAAATTTGATACCAATGAGAATAGGTTTTATGCCTTTGCAGATGATATAATGAAAAGACAGGTTACTTCAATGCAATCATTGGATTATGATACCATCATTGGAGGAGATAAGTTTAGCAATTTGTGGATTTCAAGACTTCCAAAGAATATTTCAACGCAGAGTGATGAAGATTGGACTATTCTCAAGGGACAAGAAGCCGCCTTAAATGGAGCACCTTTTCGATTAAATAATCTATGTGAATTCTATTTGCTGGACATTCCTACTTCTTTCATGAAGGGAACTTTAGTTCTTGGAGGACAAGAGAGCATTTTCTATACTGGCCTTCAAGGAACTGTTGGCTTATTGCTTCCATTGGCAACTAAACCTGAAGTTGAACTATTAATCAAATTGGAAATCAGTTTAAGAAAATACTTTGATTTCAACTTTGAAGAGAATGTTGACCAAGATAAAAATGGATTCAATTTATTGGGAAAAGACCAATTGAAATTCAGAAGTTACTATAATCCTGTCAAAAACGTCATTGATGGGGATTTCATTGAAAGGTTCAATGAATTGACTCCTAGAGCAAAAATCAACATTGCAAAAGAATTTGATAGAACACCAAAAGACATTGAAAGAAAAATATTCGAATTGAGAAATAGATCAGCTTTTTAAAAATAATTATGTATTAATCTTACAAGAATCAAAATAACAAAAATTAATTGTAGGCTTTTCAAGTATAGCACACGAATGCCACAGTAATACACGGAAGCTAAAAAGATGGGAAATAACTAGACTTTAGTTTTTTCCCCATTTGATTCACTTTCTGAAATGCTTTTTACCTTTAAAGGAGAAAGGTCTGCCTTGTCGTTTTCCATCACTGAATGACCTTGCAATTTCCTACTAGCTGTTGGACTTCCTTGAGAATTCAGTTCGTCACTATTCTTTCTCAACGGAGTCTGGCCATTAGGAGTACTGAATTGGACAAAGTTCCAAAATGCAGGTGATGATTGGTTGGTGTTCACCCCATTTACACCAAGTTTATTCACATTGGAAGATTTTGATCCTCTTTCGGGTGTGAAGGCTTCAAGTGGAGCAATCTTCTTAGGACTGGTAAACCCAAGAGATAAGTCGGTCTGAGCAGTGCTAGATCCTTGATTAGTAGAAGAATCAGCTGTGGAGCTTGGGTTATTGGTAAATGAATTCACCTGAATTTGATCTGGTAAATTGGAATTATAGGAGTTCAGGCGCGAATGATGCGCTATAGGAGCTGAAGTTCCCAAGTTGTGTGATGGAGGAGGGGGTGGTAAATTAAATAAATTACTGCCAGTAACCTTTGGCAATTTGGGTGTAGTGCTGTTAACTTCAGAGAGTTGTCTCAATGGTGAAGATAACTCACCTTTAATGTTTGGCCCATGTTGGCCTTGCATTGTTACAGGTGGTACTTGTTGGTGAATCATTGGAGCACCATACATTAGGTGTGGTGCATTGGGTTGATAACCGTAGGGACGTTGACCAGGAGGTACACCAACAAACCCATTTCCTGATTGGTTAGGCACATATGATAAATTTGTTTGCATTGGGGCATTACCGATTGGGTAAGCCTGTCCTAATTTGGGTAAGGAATTTGTTCTCTGGTGAGTAAATGGTTGAGAATTATGAGAGGATTGAGAGGGGTGTCTCTGTTGTTGTTGAGGAAGTTGGTGTTGGTGTTCCTGTATTTGCTTTTGTTGGTTGTGGTGGAGTTGCAGTTCTATGGAGCTATCTTTGGTGAATGTTTTCTGCGATTCTGGCAATGCCTTGTGGGTAGCTAAGTGTAAATGGAGTTGCCTTGAAACCGAGGAACCTCTTCTATTCTTGGAAATCGATCCGCTTTCAATTTTGTTGAGGAAGTCTTCTTTGTAGCTCTCGCTGATCTGCCACTTCATACCTTTTCCAGGTTCATTGGGTCTTCTGGGGACTTTTTCGAATGCTTTGTTCAATGACAAATTATGTCTGATGGAATTTTGCCAACCAGTCTTGGAGTATTTGTAGTATGCATAATGAGATCCAATCCAACTATAAATTTCCGATAAGGACATGACACCTTCTTCGTTAGACAATATGGCTTGGGTAATCATAGTAGCATAGGAATATGGAGGTTTGATATCCTTGGCATCTTCCTTCGACAAGTCCTGATCCAAGTTGTTCTGCAAGGAAGTTGCAGATACAGATGAAGGAGACTGTATTAATTGAGCTTTGTCGAACATTTGGAAGCTTCTTATCTGAGAACCTTGAAGGCTTTGGCTAACGTTTGGTTTCTTGATCTTATTCATGTTTTCTTTGTATTTGATGAGACACTTGGTTAAAATCTTCTGCAGTATCTTTGGAGGTGAATCTGGAAGGATGAACATCATCTGCGTACCCCCGATGTCCAATATGGCACCCGAATGTAATGAGGTGGAATGGTTACCACCAACGGGGACTTTCAGTCCGTCTATACGGGCACCGTTACGACCCAAAACTTGAAGTTCCCAGCATCTCAAGTCCAAGTTGTACGTGATGGTTGCATGCAGCCTAGAAACCACCTTGGCAGGGCCCAAATCGATATCGATGCTTGGAGTGGCGTTGACGCCAGACGATGGCTGAGCGTCGGTATTTCTTCCAATGGATACAGCAAGAGACTTCACGTAGAACGTCCAGTCGTTTCCTGCAATCTTGGCGTACGCCTGGATTTCTGTAGCAAGGTTCTTGTCGTTGGCGTAGGTCTGGGATACATTGGTCTGTTCTTGGGGTGTTTGGAGCGTCAGAATCACTGCGTTCACCATGTCTGCAGAATCCTCGAATGAGGGCAACTCGGATTCATCCACTTCTTCGAGAGGACGCTTTCGAGGCGTGGAGGTGGTTGACATGGCCAGAAACCGGAGTTATTATGCTATGGGTAGAGGAGGTGAAAAAAGGCGTTTGAGCAGGTTGGAAGGAGCACAAAAATGTGGAAGGTGGCCAGAAACGGCGGTTCCGGTATCAAACTCTGGAACTATGCTGAATAAAGCTGGTGCAATCACAACGTAAGTAGGACGTTGTTGGTGGATGTTTGTTTACACAACAAAATTTTGTTTGTTTTACTTGTGCTGTGTGCCGGACGGTACACGTGACGGTGAAAGTAGGTTCTGGGGGTTATATTTGGAGGTTGTAGAGAGAACCAAAGCCTGGCAGTTGGTGGTTAGAACAGGGCTGAACTTATGGCGATGTACACGATGGCTATTAGACCGGTTGGGGTTAGCCCGGTTGGGGGTTAGACCGGTTGAGGTTAGACCGGTTGAGGTTAGACCAGTTGGGGTTTGGCCGATTGTGGTTAGGCCGGTTGAGGTAGGCACCGGAGCTGGGATCCGTGATGGGATCCGGTGATGGGATCCGGTGATAGCTACGGTCAACATGTGCTCCAATTACGGGCAAGTCGCGGGTTAATTACGGGCAAGACGCAGGATATGGGTGTAGAAAATTCAATGGGTGTTTCTCTTACTTCGACTCTTATCGACCTTAGGGCGATGTTGTCATGCTATTCCAGGTGTTTCACATGTATTTCTATAAAGGGCACTGAAACCCGGTTGCTAGAATTGCTGGTGTAGGACGCAACACAACACTGTGACACTACCTAATAAGAGTGTTGATGGTTGGAATGGCGAAGTGTGGTCAGTTCCAGATTTCTAGTACAATTTGTAGAGAATGTGATGGTTCATGTGAAAATTACATTTTGCTGCAATGCTTGAATAACGCCAATATGTGCTCGCTGGGCAGTAGTAGCATCCTCCACCGAGGAGTCAAGATGGTCTGATCGACTCGATTTGACCAGAACAATAGAATTCCTCCCGATTATCTACCTCATTAGAATAATCGTGAAAGATCCTATAGTGCGAGACATCCACCCAGTTGCACTAGTTGCATATAAATTATGTAGTAATTTCATACCATCGCCTGCTAATTCGAGTTAAGTCCATGGAGTGTGGAAATGGATTTAGAAATGGCCTTGGGAATTATTGCCACATCAGAAGCCCATGCTGTCTGTTCATTAATTTAGCATGGTGAATCCCAAATTGATAGTGTATATCCATTAAATTTCTGGGTGGAGACTATGGTCTTCTTTCATAGTTGATGGGAATGACAAAGGTTGGTGTGGTATCGAATCCCCGTGCATCCAAGGGTTCCATCGTCACCACATCCACCTCAGTGTGCTCTTCTTCCAACCTTTTCTTGTTCAAGGCATCCTCGCCAATGATATCAAATTCGTCTTCCTTCTCTTCGTATTCGATGTTTTCTTCGATTTCCACGAAATCTGGTGCAAGCGCAGACCATTTCTGTGGGAACTCAATCAGCCACAAGTAGATATCACCACTATCAATTCCCGTGGCCCCGATAGTACACCTGGCGTAGTTCCACTTTACATCAACCAATTCTTCGTTACTTCCCTCCAATATCTTCACTAATGACCCCATAGATGTCTCCCATACATACAAATCGTGGGAGGTTTGACCATATGTAGAGGCCACAATGAATTCAGCATTATAATTGAAAGACACAGAATTCCATTGAAGTTTATTGACCACATCCTGATATTTATGCTCCACTTCGAACTCCCACTGTGAATTGTCCAAATTCATCATATCTGGTAGAATTACTTGTCGTATGATTCTGTCAGAGGTATTGATTGCTAGCTTTCTGCCATTGGCTGATACCACCAAGTTCTTCACATTTGCATTGGCCATTTTTTCGGAATATTCAAGTTTCAATGATTGTGTATTTATAACATTGAGGAATCCTTTACTGGTTCCAGTGAAAATAAATCCTCCATCTGTACTGAATGCTGTGACGAGTGTGTTGTGACGTTCTTTCCTCTTTTTTCTTGGTTCTTCGTCTTCGTTATTTGTAAATGTAGCAGAAGGAATGCTAGGTAACTTTTGGATTTCCCCATTCACAACTAACACAGGTTCATCCTCAAACAACGATGCCGTAAATATGTTGTGATCATTAGGGTGTAAGCTGGCTTGCCAAATGGGTCCGTCGAACGTAGTTTTGCGTATCAGGGCCGATACATAGTCATCGTTATTGACCAATTTCATGTCCCAAAGGATACAGTTCCAATCTTGAGAAGAAGATAAGATGTAGCGCCCACACTTGGACCAGCTCAACGAAGTTATGGCCCTGGTGTGACCTTCTTCGAACAACTGTGCTACCACTCCACCACTTATCATATCATAAACAATAATGGTTCCATCACTGAGACCTGAGGCTAAATAGTCACCCTTGTGATTGAATTGGATCACCACCGAGTGACCTACGCTCAAAGTAGTGGCCAAAGTTTCTGGATACTCCTTAGCCACGGAGAACGGGTCCTGAAGCGAGAGATTCATGGGATTGATGAGGGGACGGATATGTGATGGATCGAAAATGCATTGTCGCGGTAAATTGCGAGAAATAGTGAGGGTTCCCAGGCCCAGTGTGATGGTGGAAATCTCAATATAGCGAGAGTGTGGTGGTGTATGAGCCCCCACACTAGGGCGAGAACTTAAACTACCCAACTGAACAAGATTAATATCAGACTTACCATACTATTTGTTGTAGTTTGAATGTTCTTATATAGGTTAAGGTGAAGTTCAGTACACAATTGAAAATTTTTGTACTGATACGTTTTCCTCCCAGCTGTAGATTTGGTCGATTCTGAGTTTGATGTAGGTCGCTATCAGTGACCCCAGAGTCCACTAACTTTCCAAGCCTCACCAAGCGCACAATCTGATATCCAAAAAGTTGAGCAAACCACCACTGTCGCTTCTCCATAGGACCTTCTTTCGGTCTGAAATCAACAGCCCCTAATGAGCGAAGCTGGTCTATTTAACTTACCTAGTCGATCTATGAACTCTCCGTCACTAAGCATGAGTTCTTCGCCGTCAAGACCATCAACTCCATTGAGAAAGCTGAGATTCGATGATCGAAGTCAAACCTTAATAGGACTTCAATTGAAGGCACATTCTCTGCAATTAGATACATCAAAGCTCAGTCCGTTGTCTACATCGTCAATTCAAAGAGCAAGAGATATCAACCAAGATGACATCTTGAAATGGACAGAAACTACTACCATCAATACTATCATTAATTCTGCAGAGTTCACACAATCCCATGGTTCTGTCATTTTCATGGAATCATCTGCTTTACACCTTGCGTTTGGTACTTCTAATGGTAAAGTAGTAGGCTTCAACTTTCATCAACGGGTGGAATTCGTCCTTGCAGGAAATGACCTGGATATCACCTCGTTGACTTTCAGCTCTGACTCGACATTTTTGGCTGCTGGAACATCCAATGGTGAGATCAGATTGTGGGAACTAGAGTCAGCTGCTGGTCCTTCAATGGAATTGCCTCCTTATTACACAATTGAACCGATTACCCTACAAGATAGATTTACAAAAAATGCTCCAGGACACATCCAAAATACCCCAATCACAAAATTAGCATTCATAGGAAATCTGAGCTCAAAACTCATTTCAACAGACATTTCGGGGTTGGTGTTTTATCATGCTGGATTAAAGAAATTAATGAAAAAATTGATATTGACTAGTAAGATATATGGGAACAATGATGCCAACATTGATGATGCTAAATTCATGACCCAAGGTTGTGAAGTCTTACCTCTTGGCTCATCAACACAAATTACAGATCAATTGGGCTTGTTGGCGATTGCTAGCGAGAATGTGCTATCTATCGTGTCACTTCTATCTTTAAACAATAATAGAAGTTCTAAAGTCATGACTCACTTCAAACTTGCAAAATCTAAACATGTGATTGATCATAAGTTTAAGTACATAAGTTTGAATTGGTATCCATGCATGAAAAAGGACAAAGGTGTCAATAACGCTAAATTGGCATATGCATATAATAATTTGTTGACTGTGGTTGAACTCAATAATTCGATGCTACCTCCCAACTTGATTGATATTATAGATGAGCTCAAAGACAAAGATAAAGGAGTACCCAAGTTGCCCATAGAAAGAACTTGTTTATGGGTCACATCTGGTGCAAACGAAATTATAGTCCTGGTCAAGTGGCTAAGTTCCTCACTTCTTTTCGTATTCATTAAAAAAGAGGATTCAAACCTACTTAAATTGAAAATTCTTCACTACAATAATAGCTCCTCTGAACTAAAGGCCACTTTGAAAATTATACCATTTACCCATTCCCTCAAGCTCGAAGTTTGTTTCAACTCATTGAAAGCACAAAAAAGTTTGAATTTAGATACATACGATAATTCCATTAAATGCTTCAAACAGAGACTCATATTGATGAACTCGGAAGATGGCTTTCTGAATATTTATATGGGGAAACTTCTCAATTGGGCTGATATTTTGATTAATCTTTTATCTACCGGAGAATATGCCAATGCATTGATTGCAGTAAATGAATTTTATGAACCCGAAAATTTTGGAAAGTTGATCTTGATAGGGTTACCTAATAACAAAATTAGACGAGCGGAACTTCTAACACCATACTTGTTTCAAATAATGAAAGAAGCAGTTTTTCATATTTTTCAAAAGGAAGACGATCCAAAACAATTTTTACAATTATATTTGCATTTGATCGCCACATTATTTGGCCAGAATAATCATAGAGATTCCCTCATAGAAATTATTGGAGACATCTTTGATCATTATCCTGATGAGGATGAGTTTTTCCGTTTACTTGAACCATATATTATAAGTGGCCAAATAACTTCATTAACTTCAGCTACTTTAAATCAAATGGTAAAGCATTATATCAAGAGTGATAAAGGAATCCTATTAACTGAAATTTTGTGTATAGTGGATTCAAAATTACTAGATATTGATTTCACTATCAAGTTAACCACTGAATATAAGCTTCGAGAATGTTATGTCTATGTGTGGAATTATATTTTACACGATTACAAGACCCCATTGGTAGGGTTTATTCGCGACTTTCAAAATGAGGACTTTCTACGAGATGAAGATGAATATATCAAGGCTTATACATATATGTCTCTAATTTTTACTGGAAGACAATATCCAATTGATCGATTTATCACTGGTACGGACGAACAAGATTCGAAGAAAAGTATTTGTCAAATTTTGTTCAGTACTCATTGCATTGAGTGGCCGGAAGGAAGTAATCTGGTCCTAAAAGTCAAGAATGATCTGACCATGTTTCCTTACCTATATTTATTCTTGAGGGTTGATTCATTTGAAATGCTTTCAACTTTGAACGAATTTTTTGAAGATCCAACATTGAATGAAGGTATAAAAATAGATGCCAGGACCATTACTCGGCAATACATCGTTGAGGCATTGTTAGATATATTTGAATCTGATGGTGAATTCAATGAAAATGACTTCTGTCAACTCTCGATCTTTATTGGAAGAAATTACTCAAAATATTCACAGTTCATTCGACTTTCCGAATCAATTCTCAATAAGATTATTGAGTCTCTATGCTCTAATTCGCACATAGCTCTTAAGAATGATTGTGAGTTGGCATTGCAAAGTTTATTACCTCACTATGAACCGGATAATGATGAGCTTTTCATTGAGAAGTTAAAAGTTGCTCAATACTATCATGTACTAACCAATATATACAGTTCACAAGGAAAATATGGACAAGTTCTTGAAGTTTGGTTGAAGAACACGAATGATGAAAACCTCGAATCACTAGCAAGTACGCTTGAAAAATCTTTTACTATGACCAGGAACCCTCTGGAAAAGTATAATTTAATGATGGTCATGAAGAAGAATTATGAAAAGTTAGCAGCGTTAGGATACGAAAACTTGATACATTTGGTAAATCAACACAATCCAAAATTAAACACAGAAGTATTAAACTTTGAAAATAAGAATCTCGCCCTTAGTTATTTGAACTACTTTTTTGAATCTTCTCCTGGGAAGAACGAGGATATTAAACTTGAACTTTTGTTATACTACATGCATTTAATGTGTGAGTATGATGGAGATGTTGTCTTTAAAGTCTTGCAAGGATGGGTTGGCGATATTGCAGGTTCAAAAGGTAAGCTAAACCTTCTGCTTAAGTTAATTGATGAATTGAGTCAGCTATTTGATAAATTTGAGCAAATTGAGTGTATGTGTTTGTTGCGCATCAAAAAGGGCAAGTTTGAGGAAGCTTTGCAATTAATTATAGACTATATGTCTCAAAATCATTTGAAAATCCATTCTGATTCCATTATTCTTCAGAAGCTTAAGGCTCTTTTACAATTGGCAATGCAAATTTGCGAGCACCTGGAGACATTCCAAAAACTCGATGAAGATTTGACTTTGAATGAGAAGCTCTGGCTTTCACTCATACAAAACTTAATCTTGCTAGCTGGGCTTCATGAAGCCATCAATCTAGAATTTTTTAATGAGTGTGTGCAATTATGTTTTAGAAGATTAAGTGATTTGAAACTCAGTCCAGGTGATAAAAAAGAGGCTTCTTTCCTTCGAATTTTTTATCGAATCCTTGATCCAGATGAAAAGGAAGATGACAATATAAGGGCAACTCGAATGGCAACATTGGCAAATATTCGAGACATTTTGCATGAGGTTTTCGTATCCTACTCCTACGAGGGTGAGATGCTTGAAATTTCACATAAAATGATCAATCAGCAAATTTCAAAAAGCATGTCTGTTATACGGGCGGATCTGATAAAAGGTTGGGTTCCTGGCAGAAATTGTTCTTCTTGCGATAAACCATTATGGGGACCCCAAATACGCACAATAAATCATGAGGCGTGGCAAAGAAACCAGGAACACAAATTATATGAAGCAGGATCATCCAAGGCAAGGGCCATGCCTGAAATGAAGGGTAAAATTGTTCTCTTCAAATGCGGTCATGGTTACCACTGGGAGTGTAAAGGATGGAAAGAGATGGAGTGTGTGATTTGCCTTGATCAAACTTAAGTAACGCAGGTTTCGTAGGCATGTCGGTAATTTTAGGCAAATTTTACCATGAAAGAAACAACGGAATGTTTAAGCAATTTAAGCAACTATATAAGAAAATCGGTACTTCAATCGCATCATCTCGTTTCAGAGAGATCTAAATCCTCCATCGGTACAGTAGAAATGTATCAAGTGTAACGATATAAGATTTATGTGTCGGCATGTTTGGTCAACAGGCTGGTTTCTGCATCCATGATACCAAGAAAAGGATCTGATGGCTTTGAACATCAAGAATCTATAGTATCTCGCTAGATAGACTACAATCGGAATGTATTCCATATTTCATCACAATAGTGAAGTATGCAGGGTACCCGATGCAGATAATTATAGAATAATCAATAATAAATCGCTTCTATTGTTGCAAAAAGATTTAAAGATAGTACAATTCAAATCTTAAGCTTTCAAAGTATAGAGAATGAGATAAGTTGTGGTCTATGTCTGGTAAGTCACTGGTGATTCATTTATGGAGTTCCTTAATCTATGAACATCCGAAGAATTCACAGTGCTCTTACTAATAAGTGGTTTGGTTTATTTTGTGGAACAAGAGTGACTACTGAGTGGGTGAGAGTGAGAACACACTAGAAATTACATTATTGGGGGTGGTAAGATGTCTACCACTTTTCCTGTACAATTTAGTTTGAAATATGTGGTGGAAATTTCAGATACATGTTCGGACCTCAAAAAGAGTGTTTTCAGAACGGCTTTTTTTTCATTTAAATGTCACGAACTACGTAACACAATCTATGCCACTCAACCCACCACCTCCGGACCCGTTCGACAGTCAATGGCTGTAGATGGTGTGGCCATTTTCCAACTGTCACCTCTGATGTATTGCGGGCCCTGGTGTTGCCGCAGTTCTAGAAATCGCAGCAACCCGCAAATCCAACCTGCAATGAGCATTAGCTGTTGCTATCGTTGATAACAATCCCCCCAAACACTAGCCAGAATCGACCATTTTTTCTCGTTTAGACTCCCATTATAGCCCCTCCACTCTCCTCATATCCCCAGTCTCTTTCTCCGACATCTAACCTGCAAAAGAGCCTTTTCTAGCCCTCCCTAGCTCTACCATACCCCTGCCATCGCCCCTGCGCCTACCCAATCAGGTAATATTGAAAACACCCTATAAATAGGAAGTTTCATGCCTCCCTCAAACATCATATTTCATCCCACAAGTTTCCCCGGTTACTTTTAAACACTCGTCTACTCCAAGCCGTTGTTTGTTAGTTTGTTAGGCCTTCCGGCAAGCACGTTTCAACTTACTCCACCCCGATCGTTCGCTAGTTTCCCCTGTCCACCTCGTCTCCTGTTGCCGTCCTGCACCTAATCCCTGTGCTATAAGTTTTTTGATTTGATCCACATCTCCTTTCAGGCCATGGAAGACGACTTATTTGAAGACCACATTAACGGAGCCGGTCCCTCAGGCTCCGGTACTGGTCCAGCAGGTACTGCTGGCGCCAGCAGTGCCGCCAATACCGGTGGATCGAGTTCCAACCCTTCGAGCCTGACCCTGCGCTCACAAAGCAGAGGAGGTGCCACCCCTACACTTGAACAACGTCGTTATTCTTCTATGACCCATGCTCCACTTTCCCACTCCATTCCTCATAGCATGAGCCACTCTCGGACTCAGTCGTTCAATATGAACTCCAGAAACCACTCGAGACAGTCGTCGCTGCACTTTCTTCCAGGCATGGTAATGCCACCAGGACCTCCCCCTTTTGATGAGACCATGTACCCACTCCTGGGCAACTCTTTCAACGGCTACCATCCCCACCAACTGCCTCCTGGATCCCAGCAATATCTCCCTGGCTTCAACACCCCTACCCAGCCATACATGCCTTACCAGGTATTCGGCCACCAGCCTCATTCCAGTTCTGGCTACAGCACTATAGTGGACGACGATGCAGACGTTTTTCACGACAAGTTGCCCCGGAACCAGTCGCTCACCAGTGTTAACTCTCCCATGAGAACCAAAACCGTGGCTTTCAGAGAGACTGAACCGGAATATCCTGCTAGTGCTTACAGCCCAAGAAAAGCCCTTATGGACGATGCCAACCAATATGAATTGGAGCGTATTGACAGCATGGATATCAACAACACAGGATCATCCAGAAATGCCGGTATGAGCCGTAACTCATTCCCTATGCGCCCTTACTCCAACCTTATGACTTTCTCTGGTGACGATTACATGATTAACGAACTAGAAGACGCGGAAGAAGGGGACGATTTTGACCCATTTGATGATGATGAATCGTTGTTTTCAGAAACAGGTGAAGACTTGCTCAGAAGAGGAAACACCATTAGAAGAGGTAACACTATCACCAGAAAGCCTCAAAAAACCACCTTGGGTACAGACTCCATCATTGAAATGGAAGAAGAAGACTTCAAACCAAGATTAAACTACACTAAAACTATCAAGAAGGCTAAATTGGTCAATGGTAATTATGTGATTGATTGTCCTGTTCCAAGAGGATTAATTGAAACCTACGGTCAAAAGATCACCGATGGTGGTAGAGAAATGACTTTCATGAGATATACTGCAGCAACTTGTGGACCTTCCAACTTTCAGAAGTACAACTATAATTTGAGACAAGCCTTGTATACCCCTCCAAGAGAAACAGAGATTTTAGTCTGTGTTACTATGTATAATGAAGATGAGATTTTGTTGGCTAAGACTTTGAAGGGTATTTTTGACAATATCAAAAACTTGACCAAAAGATCAGATCCAGTTTGGGGTGAAGATTCTTGGAAGAAAATTGTGGTGGTTATTGTTAATGATGGTAGAGTTGCTTTGCACAAGCGTTCAAAGACATTATTGACTGCTATGGGTGTCTACCAAGATGGATATGCCAAATCCAAGATTAATGAATCTTCTGTGAAGTCTCATATATACGAATACACCTCAACAGTTGGTATTGATGTTGTTAGTGATAAGGTGCATTTATGTCCAAATTCTTCACCAACTCAAATGATCTTCTGTTTGAAGGAAAAGAATTCCAGAAAGATTAACTCGCATAGATGGGCATTCCAAGCCTTTTGTCCTATTCTCAATCCTAAAGTTGTTATGTTATTAGATTGTGGTACCAAACCTTCAAAGGACGCATTCTATTACTTATGGAGATCTTTCCGGGATCCAAAGGTTGCTGGTGCATGTGGTGAAATGAGAGCTTCCTTAGGTCAAGGTAAAAGATTATTGGCAAACCCATTAGTGGCAGCTCAAAACTTCGAATATAAAATTTCGAATATTTTGGATAAGCCTATGGAGTCTGTATTTGGATTTATTACTGTGTTACCTGGTGCATTCTCGGCTTATAGATATGAAGCATTGTTAAATGTGGATGGAGAGGGACCTTTGGAAAAGTATTTCAAAGGTGAATATCTCCATCAAGCTTCACAGATCGACTCCATTGAAGGTGAAGAAGATGATGAAAAATACATCAAGGAAAGAAATTATCAAGAAGCAGGTATCTTCACATCTAATATGTACTTGGCAGAAGACAGAATTTTATGTTTCGAGCTTGTTGCAAAAAGAAATCATAACTATGTGTTGAGATACGTCAATGAAGCTAAAGCTGAAACTGATGTTCCTGAAAATATCGATGAATTCATCTTACAAAGAAGAAGATGGTTGAACGGTTCTATGTTCGCAGCCGCATATGCCGTTTTCCATTGGACTAACATTTGGAAGTCTGACCACACATTACTCAGAAAATTATGGTTACAATTAGAGTTTTACTATCAATTATTAAGTATTTTGGTCTCCTGGTTTTCATTAGCATCTTTCTTTTTGGTGTTCAGAATTTTGACAGCCAATTTGGGTGCTGAAGATATGCATTTCGTTGTTGGTAAATACTTGGCTATTGTTGCGCTTTGGTTTTACGTTGCGTGTGTTGTTAGTACTTTCGTTCTAGCATTTGGTAATACCCCTAGAGGTACTAAAAAGTTTTATTTGGCAATCACTGCTATTTTTTCGGTATTGATGGTTTATATGTTCTTCGCTGCCATTTATCTTGCTGTGCATACAGTTGAATTGGTTATTAACGCACATAAAGATGATTTCAAGATATCGATGGTGTTCTCCAATGGTAAATTCAGAGACTTGGTTGTTTCTATGGTTTCAACATATATTCTTTACTTCGTTGGTGCCTTCTTGTACGGTGAGCCACTGGTCATGATCACCTCATTCATCCAATATGTTGCATTGTCACCCAGTTATATTAACATTTTGAATATTTACTCTTTCTGTAATATTCATGATGTTTCTTGGGGTACAAAGGGTGCTGTTGAAGCTAAAGATTTGGGATCTGCAAAATCTACAGGTGCAAACAAGGATGAATTGGTCATGATTGCCCCAGGTGGTTCAGAAGAGTTAAACGATGCCTACTTGAATACTTTAGAAGAATTAAGAGCAGCACCAGACCCAGTTGTTGAGATGAATAACCAGAAACAGAAAGATGATGCCTACTACGCATTCATCAGAACCGTTACTGTGTTGGTCTGGATGTTGACCAATGCAATCTTGATTGTGATTGTGTTAGAGGCTGGTGGTCTTGGAACTTTGACCGGTAGAGATGGAACCAATCCTGATGGTTCGATTCGTGGTAATTCAGAAATTTTCTTGACTGTCATTTTATGGATTGTTGCGGGTATGGCAGCATTCAGATTCATTGGATGTGTGATGTTCTTGATTTTCAAGGCATTCAGACCTATCAAATGGAGAGTATTGGCCAAGAAAGAATTGAAGAAGGCCGCTAATAATGGTTGATTCTTAAATAAAAAATAGCATGTTAATAATACAAATCAAATAATTATCTTGAAACAACGGAAATAGCTTCTGAAACAATGTAGAGTATCAGATGTTTGAGGTTCCAATAATGACCTTGCTCCTTGCTACTATGTGTTTGAAATGGTTGAGTTTCCCCCAATGCAGTTTCTTGCATGGGTTATCTTGACTGAGAAAATTTCTGGGAACCCCTAGGTTATTCGCAAATTACTATGATATGACCTGGCTTGTGTGGCATGAATAATTGATAACGATATCATTAATAAGTGAAAGGTTATTACAAGTTAATCTTCCAATGAGCCACGAGGCGGTGGCTATACCATGGTATGGTCAAGGGTTCAAATCGAGGTATCTCGATCTGAATTGGAAAAGCAGGCTTTGTGGGGCCAGCGATCAATTCTTGAGATGGGAGGCTTCAAAGTCTACTAGATTACAATATCACAGCACATGTGATAAGCCTATTAGTAAAAAATCTAATTTAAGGCCATGTCTGGTATCAATTCTTCAGATTTGTAGCACTTACAAGGCAATTAACGTGAAACAGGAAAAATCACAAACTATTGGCAATTGGTGGTAGTTTCCAGCAAAGAAAGGATGCAAGCCAGGGATGGGGGGTGGCAGGAGATTGCACATACCCCCGATACCGAAACGGCCCGGCTACAACCCTGTAATAGAGACCACTGTATAGTGTTGAATTTTATGGTGTGAAAATCATCAACTAGTCACACGTGAATTTCTGGAACGTTTTCAGTACAAATAAAACTACCAGTGTGGTGATGGGGAGGGCGGTTCCAGAGGCATATTTATACCGTGGTGCCGTGTTGTGGGGTAAGGTGGTCAGAAAGCGTCCAACAATACTGGCAAGGCAATTGCTGATATGGACACCTTCCTAATTGGGGTGCGGACCACAGCAAAACAAACAGTGAAAAATTCCAAAAATTTGACAGAAAATATCAATAATCCCATGCCACTCCAAAATGTCAGAAAAGTGGAGATTGCTCTATAGTTTCCAACCGAGCTTGCCGGTGTCAGGGATGACAGACTCGAACGTTCATCGACCCTGAGCCCTAGCCTCAGCCCTAGCCTGAGCCGTGGCATCAGCCCGGCGTCCCGAGGATTAGAGGCAATCCTTGATGCGGCTACCTCTGACCTCCCAGCCTGGCCAAATACATCCACCCATGCGTTTCGGGGACCACGGGTGGTTTGATGTAGCTAGCAAGGCTGGCACCATAGAGTGTGCCTGCATACAGAAAGGGGCCATCTTAGGACCCCTCCCGGGGCTTGCTGGCCAGCAGCTGCCACCATGGTGCAACGCGGGGTGATGGCGCCAACATCACTAGCCAACAAAGCTTCCTTCCATCCAGGCGGTGGCGGTAGATTGGTGTGCAAACGAAGTGAAAAGTTTATGTGGAGAATTGAGGACGCAAGCACTTTACCGCATTAGGCGAGCACCAACAAAACAAAAGTTCGCCAAGCGAGCGCTACGCAGATTGCGGTTCAGGCCCGCAAGAAGGAGGGGTAAAATTGTTGACACAACAGCAGAACAGAAGATTCAACTGGGTATAGCCTGGAGGCGGGAGAAGAGATGGATGAAGTAATAACAGGCATGGGGTCACATGATGGATAGTACCACGTGGATGGCGACTTTGGGAGGTGTTTGAGGCGAGGTTCGAAGCCCTGGCCTCAAAGACGGCCCGAATAGGCAAGACCGAGATGGTGCATGAAGTAGTCAGATCGTCAGGAAAATACCAGAAATTGGCAGAATACCCATCGCTAGCGGGTATGCTGGTCCGTGGCCACGCTGCGGGCGGGGCCCATCACCCCCGTGGTGGGATGTACTGGGAAACCCAGAAACCCAGAAACCCAGACGCAAAAAGGGCAGCGGGCGATGGGGGTTTGGGTTTGTTTTCTCCAGTGGTTCTTGCGTTTATTGCGGGAGCTCATACTGCACATAGAGCGGGAATCGTGGTGCCTGATTCAAAATACCCCCGGTTATGGAGAATATTCCCCGATGAATAGCAATTGCGAGGGATAATTTCCGGTGGAGGCCATGGAGCTGCCCTCGGTCTCACCTCGGAATGTAGTGGGCACCAGGTCGGATATCACTGAAAATTTTTCAGTAGTTGAAATCTTCCTACGTAATTATGCGGTACCATCTGGGGGACGATGTGGAGATAACGCAAGAAACGTAGCCTGGCTATCGGGTCCAATAACAGCACTCGATTGGCGGCCCACCGTGCCTGGCATCGGTATTGCTTTTTCAACCAGTGGAAATATGTCCATATCGTCCTCCCTCCCCCGGAGCTTGGTATCTTCCCTGCCACAACCCCTCGACAGCAATTTGTTTGCTTTCTGACAGCACAGGGCCCATGGCACCGGTACGAGGCTGGAAAACCACTTCCAATGGCTAGTGCTGGAGGTGGAAAGGGCAATTGTTCCACCCTCGTATTCCGGTAGGAGAACTACCTAGTTGGGCGATGCCAGGAACGCCTTCTTGATCCAAATTGTGCGGTAGATGGGCATTGACGTAAACTTTGGCCCAGAATTTTGTTGAATTTTGCTTGTCAAACAATCCAGACATTTTGGCATCGTCGACATTGTTCGGAAAAGATGTGGGACATAGAAAGGTACACAAACCCTGTCCTAACAGGCGAGCCAGATATGGAAACCCCGAGCCAATGGCCGAACCGTTGGTCTGCAGAGATGAGTGAGCGATTTTTCTCATTGGCGTAGACAGTCACCGAATACCGTTGCACCAATGGACCCTAGAACCTCCGACAGTCATTGCCCAGATCCCGGCCCGACACACCATACCACCCGACACAGGGTCTTGGCTGCCGGGACAATTGGCTGCACCACTGCTCCGCACCCCAACAACAACTAGCGAATTTCACCTCTTTTCCCAACTGAAATCACAGTATGGATCCAGACAAACCCCCCACATCCAAACAATCCCAGTCCATACGTCAAGGATCAACTTCAAGCTTACATACATAAACATAGACACACAGACAGACACAGCACTATAGACAAGAAATCCGACACTGCGCACCCATTGAGGCCAATCAGTGGCAAAGCCAATAAAGTCCCCCACATACAATAAAAACAAACAAATGACTTGGAACCCACCTCTGTACCACCGCCGCAATTGATTAGGCAAGTCAAATAGCCGAGAACTCCGTAGACAGGCACCAATAAGGTGGAACATCGCTGGGTATAATCGTAGTGCAGGTAACTATGGCCACCGGTAACGGCAGACACCAAGTGGGAGTTGGCAATTCCGAGGCACTGGTAGCGACCACAGGTGCTTCGACCAATCTATGGTGTGAGAGTTTGGCACAAATTTGTTCTCCCCCCACCACCCCGGTACTCACCAGCCACCGCCCTCGGAACTCGTTTCCGACTACCCTCGGCGCCACCGCCGGGATTTTCTCAATTTGTTTTCGATCCTGTTGGTTTTCGGTGCTTTGGCTTATTTTTCTGCATCGAAATGCTTGTCCCTCGCAAATTGCTGGTCACCGCCAATGATACCACCAGAAAAGTATGCCACCTTCATCTGCTATTTTCAGCAATTCGTACCCACAACCCTCGGATACAACCAGCTAGCTTCAGGGCTCTCTATCGCAACTCCGAGCGCCCCGGCCCCGTCCTTTTCCGATGGATTACTCGGCAACATCTACGACCTCCTCTCGGGACCTCCGGGCAGCCCGGCACCCCCGGTTCACAAGGGTCAACTTCGCACCAGCACTACCGCAAACTTATCCATGCCGACACTTTCTTCGTGCAGACGGACAATTGTCGGGCAAAACAACCAGCACACTGTAGCAGACACTGGGCGCAACCCCAAACCACAACCAGCATGCTCAAACAAAACATCCGGGGATAGCCCACAGTGGTTTTCCGACCCTAGGGATGGGGTCGCCAAACGCTTCTTACAGGCACCCGGAAAAATCCTCATCGGGATGGCCCACATCCGCCAGTGGGCCAGTGGGCCAGTGGGCCAGTAGGTGCAGCAACACTGATGACGACACTGAGTGTAGGGAGAGACGGTACCGACAGTGTCGGTGTTGGTGGTACTAGAGGTTGCCTGCATTTGCCCCACTGTCTGCGTAACGAGGGTTCGGCATGCACGGATAGCTCGGTGTTGGGCGTACCAATTGGGCTGGAGCCGGTCCGTTTCTGGAAGGCGGATCCCGATAACAAAGATATTCCTCCCCAATTGGGCGAAGTTCCTCCCAGAGCGGCAGATCACGTGACACGCAAACCGACCCTAGACCGAATAAGGCGAGCCCGGGCTGCTCAACCAGAGCCGCACAGCTGCAAAAACAACAACATTAATTGCCCATTCTAGGGCAAATGCAAAACAAACACAAAAAAGCCCATAAATCCCGCACCAGTTCATTGGCCCATGCAGACATTTTCTTCAAGAAAAAAGAAACGACCCGGCCCCACCTCCCCGTGTGCAGTGCTGCAGACACAACATCCACCACTGTCTGCGTCTGCTAATCAGCCGTATATTGCATTTCCTCCATCCGCCCCCCTGCACTACTTCCCTGTTCTCACTATATATAGTTCCCCTTCTGGCCTGGTTTACTAATTTTTTTTGGTTTCTTTCTTCGTTTTTGGTTTGATTTCCTCCCTCCATAATGAGTGCCACTGAACCAACTAACGAAAAGGTCGACAAGGTCGTTTCCGACGACGAAGACGAAGACATTGACCAATTGGTCCTTGATTTGCAATCTAACCAAGGTGCACTCGATGATGATGACGATGATGAAGAAGATCAATCTTCCTTCAAGCAAGTTCCAGAAGAATTGTTGAAGACCGACCCAACCACCGGTTTAAACGATGACGAAATTCACAAGAGAAGAAAGAAGTTCGGTTTGAACCAGATGGCCGAAGAACAAGAAAACATGGTGCTTAAGTTCATCATGTTCTTTGTTGGTCCTATTCAATTCGTTATGGAAGCCGCTGCTGTTTTGGCTGCCGGTTTAGAAGATTGGGTTGATTTTGGTGTCATTTGTGCTCTTTTGATGTTGAACGCCCTTGTTGGTTTCATCCAAGAATACCAAGCCGGTTCTATTGTCGAAGAGTTGAAGAAGACTCTTGCTAACACTGCTATTGTGGTCAGAAACGGCCAATTAATTGAAATTCCTGCCAACGAATTGGTTCCAGGAGACATTTTGCAATTGGAAGATGGTACCGTTATCCCAACTGACGGTAGAATTGTTACCGAAGACTGCTTGTTGCAAGTCGATCAATCTGCTATCACCGGTGAGTCCTTGGCTGTTGACAAGAGACACGGTGATGCTACCTACTCTTCCTCCACTGTTAAGACCGGTGAAGCTTTCATGATTGTTACTGCTACTGGTGACTCCACCTTCGTCGGTAGAGCTGCTGCTTTGGTTAACAAGGCCTCTGCTGGTACTGGTCACTTCACTGAAGTCTTGAACGGTATTGGTACTACTTTGTTGGTTTTCGTTATTGTTACTTTGTTGGTCGTCTGGGTTGCTTGTTTCTACAGATCCGTTAGAATCGTCCCAATCTTGAGATACACTTTGGCTATTACCATTATTGGTGTTCCAGTTGGTTTGCCAGCTGTCGTCACCACCACCATGGCTGTCGGTGCTGCTTACTTGGCTAAGAAGCAAGCTATTGTCCAAAAGTTGTCTGCTATTGAATCCCTTGCTGGTGTCGAAATCTTGTGTTCCGACAAGACCGGTACTTTGACCAAGAACAAGTTGTCCTTGCACGAGCCCTACACCGTTGAGGGTGTTGAAGCTGACGACTTGATGTTGACTGCTTGTTTGGCTGCTTCTAGAAAGAAGAAGGGTTTGGATGCTATTGACAAGGCTTTCTTGAAGTCTTTGATTAACTACCCAAGAGCCAAGGCTGCTTTGACTAAGTACAAGGTTATTGAATTCCAACCATTCGACCCTGTCTCCAAGAAGGTTACTGCTATTGTTGAATCCCCAGAGGGTGAAAGAATTGTTTGTATTAAGGGTGCTCCATTATTCGTCTTGAAGACTGTTGAGGATGACCACCCAATTCCAGAAGATGTCCACGAGAACTACCAAAACACTGTCGCTGAATTTGCTTCCAGAGGTTTCAGATCTCTTGGTGTTGCTAGAAAGAGAGGTGAAGGCCACTGGGAAATTTTGGGTATTATGCCATGTATGGACCCTCCAAGAGATGACACTGCTGCTACCGTTAACGAAGCTAGAAGATTAGGTTTGAGAGTTAAGATGTTGACTGGTGATGCCGTCGGTATTGCTAAGGAAACTTGTCGTCAATTAGGATTGGGTACTAACATTTACGATGCTGAAAAGTTAGGTTTGTCTGGTGGTGGTGACATGGCTGGTTCTGAAATTGCTGACTTCGTTGAGAATGCTGATGGTTTCGCTGATGTTTTCCCACAACACAAGTACAATGCCGTTGAAATCTTGCAATCTAGAGGTTACTTGGTCGCCATGACCGGTGACGGTGTTAACGATGCCCCATCCTTGAAGAAGGCTGATACCGGTATTGCCGTCGAAGGTGCCACTGATGCTGCCCGTTCCGCTGCTGATATTGTTTTCCTTGCTCCAGGTTTGTCTGCTATCATTGATGCTTTGAAGACCTCCAGACAAATTTTCCACAGAATGTATTCTTACGTTGTTTACCGTATTGCCCTTTCCCTTCACTTGGAAGTTTTCTTGGGTTTGTGGATTGCTATCTTGAACAGATCTTTGGACATTAACTTGATTGTTTTCATTGCTATCTTCGCTGATGTTGCTACCTTGGCTATTGCTTACGACAATGCTCCATACGACCCTAAGCCAGTTAAGTGGAACACTCCAAGATTGTGGGGTATGTCCATCATCTTGGGTTTGATTTTGGCTATCGGTACCTGGATCACCTTGACCACCATGTTGGTCAGAAAGGGTGGTATCGTCCAAAACTTCGGTTCCATTGACGGTATTTTGTTCTTGCAAATCTCTTTGACTGAAAACTGGTTGATTTTCGTTACCAGAGCTCAAGGTCCATTCTGGAGTTCCGTTCCATCCTGGCAATTGTCTGGTGCCGTCTTGATTGTCGACATCATTGCTACTTGTTTCACCTTGTTCGGATGGTTCTCTCAAAACTGGACCGACATTGTCACCGTTGTTAGAACCTGGATTTTCTCCTTCGGTGTTTTCTGTGTCATGGGTGGTGCTTACTACTTGATGTCCGGTTCCGAGTCCTTCGATGACTTGTGTAACGGTAGAAAGGCTAAGCCACAACACGACTCTAGATCATTGGAAGACTTCCTTGTTTCCATGCAAAGAGTCTCCACTCAACACGAGAAGTCTAATTAAATTAATTAGTGATTAATTGTTAGAATTTTTGTGTTCATGGTGCATGCCAGAGTGATTTAATGAATCGTTTTAGGCTGCCCTTTAATAACCTAATTTGTGGTGATGCAATGATTTTTATATCAGTGTTGGTTCTTTCCCCGGGACCTTCACACAAGGCTATCAGTGGATGAAATGGTAGAAATGGTGCTGAGTTTAGGATGTTACGATTCCCCCATCAATTTACTGAACTTACTCTATTATTCATGATGTCCATTGAGTGCTTGACTTTGATTCCCCTAATTTTATATTTCCCCCGTCATCTTTTTTTTTTCACATATTCGTTTTTAAGTAATAATAGATAATAATATAATCAAGTGTAGGTGAAAATCAGTTGAGATTGATTGAAATGATTCTTTAGACGTACCCTACACTGTCTGTTGATTGTGTAATCCAGGTAGCTACATTGGACTTACAGGTCCACTTTTCAACACTTCGGTTACATCCAATCTACTGAAGTCATTCAATTTCATGATCAACTGTGCATGAAACGAGATCTTGTGACCATTAGCAATTGTTTAATTACATTTCACACTTTTCCGTTTAAAAGCAGTTATCTAATACAATAATCACACCCATATTTTCGAACCACAACAATTAAAAAACCGAAGAATTGTTCCGCTTGACGACGACAAATATTTCAAGAGTTTCATTTATAATTTTATAGTCGAATATACAAGGTTGCTAGTGCTGGTTAGATTTATATGCTGAGTGTACCCAACAACCTGGGCTGAATTCTTTTATTTTTATGATAAAGGAAGCAGGACAAGATTTCGCTATATTTAGAGTCTTTAATGTAACTTTACCCGTAGTTACATACTCATAATTAATTGTACTATGCACAGCTACCAGATATGGGATGACGATAGCTACCAAGCCTCATATGGTAAGCAGAACACTCTGTTTGATCCAAAATGGTTGTAGTATTTCCCTATCCATCTGAGGCTGGTACTTATGAGGCTGCTGTCGCCAGGATACGTAGTCTAGTGGAACTAGGTTTTGGTTATAACCCAGCAAATTCATCTTTAGAAATCCACTGAGTGAACATTTGAAACTAGTTACAGACCCTGAAAATAGGCTGCACACCCAAGCATTAAGTTAGTCTTGGAAGGACCACGCAGTTCGTACCCACCAATCTGGACCCTGCAAAGGATGTGGAACGTGTCAGGGCTCGATTTATACCTTCAAAGGCATCAGTTCAGGATGCATCTTGAACTTAGCCAATTCTCGGGAAGTTAGCGAGAGACTGTGCCAACATCGCTAATTTTACAGTGAGAACGCGCTGTGTGACCAACCCACACCGCCCTAGCCTGGCCAATTTTCTGCCTACGCTCCCCAAAGTTTCTCACGAGTGGCCATCCATCGTCAGTGGTATTTCATCACCACAACCTCTCCATTTTCTCAACTCCTGAGTAGTCTTTTCTTCCGAGGACTCGGATCGTCGATCACATACACTTTCCCCAATAGCACCTTTGGTTCGGTCATTACAATCCATTCCACTCCCGCAACCTTAGTGCCCCCTCTACCACCCCTGGTCGTGCTCGTGTTATTTCTGAAAAATTTTAGATCAACCCTAATACAAAATTTTTTTTAGAACCACCTCTATCGTCACCACTGTGGAGACGAGTTCTACCCTTCTCCCCTTCCCACATTACTCACAACATCCCAAAGCTTGTCATTGATCTTGGCACACTTTTTCGAATCTGCTGCTGGTGTAGGAAACGAATCGAAATCTTTCACTAGCGCCAAAGGTGGACTTCTTCCCTTCCTACCACCTTCCTTAGCATCGTGCTTTCATGGACATGACTGCCAATCTCCAGTCTCGTTCGGCTTCGTTGTCTACCACCGTGGAAAACGAGCCATCTTTGCTCAAACCTTCTAGATTTGGTGCCAAAACTGGACTTCGATCTGCTTCTATAGGGTCCAACTTCTTTCATAAAGATGCTGGGCTCTTCCCAAATGCTCCAACCGCCGGTTCTACTGAGCCTAATACATCCTCTACTTCTGCTGAGGACGATTTGGCAATCGAGAACAATCCAGCTGTTGCCACCCCAGCTGCAGACTTAGATATCGTGGGAGCCTTAAACAACCTTGATTTGGATGAAGATTTTGCTATCCCTACAAATCCAGATCAAAATGCACCAGAAGAAGCCCCAAACTCACAGGCATTCTTGTATGGCGACTCCACATTCCAACCTCAGTTCTATCCTTATCCTCATCCACATCAAGGGTCTGTTACACCAAACCCTTCTATGGGGGCTTTTGGACCCTCAGCTTTTGGACACACCAGTACTCCATCTAATACCTGGAATTCTACATTCGTACCAAATTCTGCTCCTCCATTTGTCTATGGATCCAATGAATCCGAGCCCTCATTAGTTCGCCCATTTGAGTTGCCCGAAGACCTGAAGGCCACTTCAGATTCCAAGCATGATCAGTCTTCAGTTTCATTGCATTTGCCATTCACTACTCCACCACCACCTCCAACATCTCAAGTCCACTCTTTTGGTGGTATCTTGGATGGGCAATTTAATTCATCCGCATATGGGTCCATTCCTCCAGAAACTACCGATGGAAGTTCTCCTGAAAGTGAGCTTGAAAATTACAATGATTCCAAAAGTCGTTCTTCCTTCACCAGTTCCTTTGCAAATCCTGCAGGATCCAACGATTACCAAGGATTGAGTGGCGATTTGAAACCAAATCAATCCCTTCCTCAATACCCACATCCATCTGGTATTACACCACCACCTGGCGGCCAAGATATGAACTTCCATGGCCTCAAGGATAACCTTTCAATTCCTTTAGGACCAAATATGATTCATAACGGCCCAAATACTTGGAGCCAACATCCTTCAATGATTGGTGCTCAGATGCACCCATCTAATTTGAGAAATAACTTTGTGGATAACAGAATCCCAAGTATGCATGGTCATCACATCAATTCTATGTCTATGTCAGGAAATTTCAACATACAAGGTGGAAATAACCGTTACAATGGAATGAACGGTAACAACATTAATGGAAGAAACTCTCGTTACGGCTCTAATGATGGTATGAATATTCACCGTAAGATGCACAATGGAAATAATAAAAGAAAGGGTGATGATGCATCAAAGTATGCAAACTCTAAGTTGGAAGACTTTACAGGTGAAATCTACTCATTATGTAAGGATCAGCATGGATGCCGGTTTTTACAACGCCAATTGGATTTGGGCCGTGAAGTCGCCGAGGGTTCTACCAATGTTTCTACAACTTTGACTAATGATATTGCAGCTACCATGATTTTCAACGAAATTTATCTCAAGATCATCGAGTTAATGACAGATCCATTTGGCAATTATCTTATTCAAAAATTGTTCGAAAATGTTTCTTCGGACCAAAGATTGATTTTAGTCAAAAACGCATCTCCTGAATTCATTAGAATCGCTTTAGATCCCCACGGTACTAGAGCGTTGCAAAAATTGGTTGAATGTATTACCACTGAGGAGGAATCACGCTTAATTATTGATTCTTTGTCTCCTCACATTGTCTCGTTATCCCGAGACTTGAATGGTAACCACGTCGTCCAAAAATGCTTGCAAAAGTTGAAGCCTCAAGAAAATCAATTCATATTCGAGGCAGCTTCCATTAATTGTATTGAAATTGCTACTCATAGGCATGGTTGTTGCGTCTTACAAAGATGTTTAGACCACGGAAACTTTGCTCAACGTAAGCAGTTGTCATTAAAGGTAGCCGAAAATGCCACTATCTTGTCTTTAGATCCTTTTGGTAATTACGTTGTTCAATACGTTTTGTCCAGAGGTGACGAGGATTCCATCAAGATCATTTTGGACCACATCAAATCTAATGTGGTTTCTTTGTCTTTGCACAAATTTGGATCGAATGTTATCGAAAAATCCTTGAGGATCAACAAATTGTCTGACAGTTTGATTGAAGTGTTGTTGAAGAACGAAGACAAGTTTGGTGTCATGTTGAATGACGCTTTTGGAAACTATGTTCTTCAAACTAGTTTGGATGTAGCCAATTCCAGCCAGTTAGAGAAATTGAGCCAGGCACTACAACCATTACTTCCAAACATCAAGAATACTCCTCATGGTAGAAGAATCATGACTAAGATCCAAAGTGTGTGCTAGGGTTGGGAATATTTCAGCATTTCTAGCTATTCAAAGGCTAGTTTAATCTCACCCGTGTCATTATAGTGTATTTTAGCTGTATAATAAGTATCACGAGCAACTTGTAAACTATTAAGGATTTAACCAAGAGCTTGACAGACGTCGTATTTGCCAGGTTTTTGAATCTTGATTATTAACTGGCATAATTGTACCAACAAATGATACGCAATGACTAGATGTTAGTACATTATTTCTCAAACAATAAATTTCTTACCTCCGTGGAGTGGAAGAAGTTTTTTAGATCCACTTTTTCCGCTTTTTACTAAATTTCCAGTAAGTTTGTCCTGGAGCAGGCCATCACCAGGAGGTGGATCATACATGGAGATGAACTGTACCGAAAGCAATCCAATTTGAAATGAATGATTTCTACCAATTACACAGCAAACTCTGTCATATCTGTGGAAAGTGCAGACTACATTATGGAAAGTAAGAACGGAGCTGAAGAAAACATGAAAACATCCGAACTCAAAAGGGGAAGAAATGTTCAGATTGTTTGTCTATGTACCATGTAAGCCAACTGCCGCTTGTACCCGCCAAAATAGGTTATTGGGTGCGGCCAAACCCTAATAGCTAGACTTACCTGGTGGATTTGACCATGAGGATCATTTAAGAGACTCATCAGAACAAATTACCAACAGTTTAAAGAGCCTACCGTGTTCCAGGACCAGGAAAATGGCTACTCCAAATAACCCATTCACTTCAGAATACGGAAAAGTCTTTGATTCCATCTTATAATTCACCACATTACCAAACGGAAGAATATATGTAGGTATTCCGTATCAGCGAGAAAATATCGGGTATATGAATGTTTCCGCTTCCCACGGAAATTCTGATACCAGGAAAGTCACCCCTAGGAACTTCCGATGCCGAAGGTATAAAACCAGTAGTCCAATTGCAAGGATTATCCTTGGCAAAACAGTCATGGTTTAAAATTGACTCTTTCTGCCCCCAAAAACAATGATTGCAATTTCTGAATCACCAAACATGCTCACCCAAATGAAGCACTAATAACATACTCAAGGGCAACTCACCTCCATCTTTCGGCTATAGAAGGCACTATAAAGATACGAAGATATATAAACACCTGTTTGCTCTTCCAGTTGGCCCATAAAACCAGAAGCTTCGGAAAACTTGGCGGGTGGCTCCAGACATCAAATGGGCGTAGATGGTGCTTCCAGAAACGCAAACCAGCCAATGTTTATCGTTTGGCCATTATGAGGTGACACAACTTTATTGAACGTTCCATGCATCGAGCTGACTCGATACAATGCTGGTTGTGACCGAATCGGGCCTCGATTAAGCTTTGAACATTTTTGACACATTCTGGAAGCCTACATACTCTATACCATAACCATTCCTGCCGTTTACTATGTCTGATGTGTCTACAGAATGAAAGTTTTTTGCCCCGGACTTTGATTGGCCTTAACCTCCACTATTCAGGCCTTGCGATCCGCACGATGAATCATCTCACTAAAAACATTTTATACCGTCGTAACCTTCTCACAACCAAACAAAGTTTCCAGTGCTTCACTAACCCACATTCAGGCTTGATCACAGAGTGCCTGTGGTGGTATTACCTTATGGAATACCAGTTAGATTGTGATATCCTCATTCATTTCAACCGACACACTCTTGACAATACCGAGACTCACCTCTTCCAATAACCAGTCCTTCATTCAGAAGTGGTTCATCGAACACCATAATGAATCCAGAAACTGCAAACGCAAAGTCCTCGGAGCATCCTCGTATCAAGAAGCGGAAATATTCCAGAGGTGGGTGCAGCGAGTGTAAGAGGAGAAAGATGAAATGTGACGAAGGAAAGCCCTACTGCTACAACTGTACCAGGTTGAATAAGGTGTGTGTCTACAACAAGAAGCAAGACATTCGTTTTAAGAAAACAAATGAGGAGTCCGATTCCCAGAAGAGCCGAAGTATATTCCTTCCATCCGTACCAGATGCCAACGAACCTAGTACAATCAATTTACGATACTACAACCCTGCTGGAATGTACAGTAACGATTTTCTGAGGGATGCATCTCTAAAGGATGTTCCTAACAGCTCAATTTTTCAGTCCCCAGTAAACGTTCAAGTGGACTCAACTCCTGTTTCATTCAAAACAGCAAGACCCGATCTTGTTTCTGGTTCCACATCTTCCGATATCATCACCCCAACAACTGAAATAATGAACTTGTTTGATAAAGCTACCTTATTGGTAAATGATATTAACGATATGGTATCCTTGGATATTCCAAATGAGTACTTATTAGATGCTGACCCTATGGGCCCTCCCTCCGGTTTAGCATCTATATCCGAGGATTTTTCGAAGGACCATAGTATACGACTGGTCAATTCTGAAACTTTTGAGAAGCATGATTTTCGTCTTGATGACCTTACCAATCAAATTATAGGAGCCAGAAAAAATATGTCACCAATCGATTTGAATTCCCCTCTCAACCCTACCACTCCTGATGTGATATTGAGTGATTTCGATAAATCCATGACAAATTCTGAATTAGTCCGTCAAGTTCTAGCCAAAAATAAGCTAAGCGAACCTCACAGTACTTATTTAAAGAGCTTTGCTGAATCTCAATTGTCATTTCACTTGTTCCCGTTTGCTCAATCGATCGAGTCTAACCAAGTGGCCATGCTTTTACTACAATATCTGATTGATTGCCCTTACCTCTTAACATCTTTATTGGTGTTCGCTGCTACATTTCAGTATAATCAAAGTGGGAAGAAAGTTCACGACTTTTCCAGAAAGAAATATACCTCAGTGTGCTTACGAGCGTTAAGCGAAGTATTCAAAGGAAGTGCTACCTCGCAAACTTCAAATATTCATTTGAAGAATGACATTGAGAAATTATTATTAACTATTTTAGTTCTTACTCTGAATTTTACAGCCACTACTCATACTGATAGCAAAAAGAATGAAATGATGAACTCATGGAAAGTCCATCTCAGAGGTGCAAAAGATCTTTTATCGAAGTATAACTCCATCAAAAGGTTGTATGATAAATCACATTTATCTGGTGGATTGACGCTCGCTAAAACTTGGTTCTTTGCCATGGAAAGTTTAGCCACATTGAATTCAACTTTGGGTGGAACTGTCAAACGAAATGGTTTTGATAGTGGATCCCCTTCGAATTACCAGATGAATAACACTGGCATCAACAATTCGAATAGGAACTTATCTCAACGAACAGATCTTGATGAAAACATCCGTGTTTTAGTCGATACAGGGTATTTCTCAAGAGAAATCAATGCAGAGTATCATGATGCATTATTAAAAATTGGACTTTTGATCCCAGCAACTTCCTCTCTACTGCTGCCTTTCAATCTATTCTTAGGATACTCCATGAAAATTGTGCTGTTAAGTTATGAAATGTCCAGTCTTTTGATCCAGCTAAGAAAAGATGAAAATTATACGATATCCAGCCTGGAGGTTTCGGGAATTTTTAGCATGTTACACGATGCAAGAAGAACCGAAATAATTCCACTAGTGCAGAAGCCTAGTTATTTAATTCCTGTAACATCTCCAGCACATCCAGAATTCCGTGGTCAAAGACTAGAATTTTTGCCATCTTCATACTGTCAATATGTTGATCGTTTCAACCAAGCTCACTACTATTCTTGGTTAGATTTGAGTGAACAAATCCGAATTGATAGTATATATTTGAGGCTTCTTACCGTGAAAGGCTTACTAGGGTTGCCCCATACACATCCATTAGTAAAAGAATTAATCGGGAAAATGTTGGGAGTACCGTTCTTGATATTTAGCAAGGCCTCTCCTGAATTCGAGATTTACAAGTCTGATATTCTTGTGGAATCGACAAACTTTTATCTTACAAAATCACATTTTGATTGCAGGGCTACAATGATACAATCTGCTTTTCGGGTTTGTTGCAAAGTGGCAGAGAGTGAATTGGAATTTGAGAAGATCGAGCTTTACTTCCTTGGTCTCGTAAAGTTGGGAAACGGAAGTGCCCTAACTGCTCTTGACATACTTTATAAACACCGAGCTCGTATGCAAGATAAAACTAAACCAGAATCCGGATACCTCAGCGATGATGACATGGTGGATTGTGAAAACATTCCATTCGTATAGTGTGACCCACTTACCCCCCCTCCTATCCCCCACTGGTGCTAGGCACATGTACAATAACTAAGACAATATCGAACTCCTGCCCCAATGCAATACAATTGAAATTGCTCTTGAAAATTTATAGAACCGTTCAAATTCTCAACTGATAGATTATAAAAACACTTTCTTTCAATTCTGTTACAATAAATAACCTACTATTTCCTAGCAAAGAATGTACATGTAGAATCGACTGATCGAATTTAGACTAATTCAAAATCTTTCTCAGTAGTAGAAGGTGGAGCGTAAAAAGGCTTTTTTCTGAAATTACAACCAAAAATGAGCGTTGTTCCAGATTCTATGATTTACTAGATAAGTATCTCTACTCCAATGACATTAAAGCCACCATTGGATAAAACTTCGAAGTGAAAATTTTTTAGACAATAGTTTGAAAGGAAGAAAAATCGCTTAGCTACGATTTTTTCATTTGCGATAGGTACAAATCTACCAACAACTATCTCTGAAGTCATGTACAATTTTTTATAGTTGTGTTTGCATATTTAATTGATATTTGTAATTGAGTTTCCAAAGAACTCAATGTAATGTTTTCCTTGAGATGCGTGGCCAATTTGTCCTATCTATTTCTCCAGAATTCTTTTGTCGTTCAAGTTGAAATAGCCGAAAAATGCCCCGCAAAAAGTAAGTTTGCCTCATTTGTTTGTTGATATCATTAAGGGCATGAAAACTTGAAGATGCACGAGAAACAAACCATGCATTAACTGGTTCAGCTGATGTGAATGTACCAAGTCCATTACCTCTAATGCTGTTTTAACATATACTACAACATCACTGACAATGTGGGAACCTTGCTGATCTATTGTGATGATTACCTCTCATTGGCAGAATGCTGAAAAATTGATCTCGGTTAAAAATTGTGTTGTTAAATTGTACACATCACTTGAGCATGCTGAGTTCCGTCAACTATATCCTAAGTCGTACCCGGATCATGTTGCGTTTGGTACCCGACCCGAAACCATGTTCCATGGGGCCACTACGTCGTATTGTCGTTTATTGTATAACCTTCGTCGTTCCCTATACGAACATCAATCGAATGCGATTTCTCCTTTATATGCAGTGCGTAGAACCAGAGCAAACTGTTATATAAACAACACGTCGTTCTGGTTATTGGATCATTGCCATGTCTGACTCAGAATCCACTCCATTAACTCAGGCTAGAGGTGAGGCGTACTCCACCTCAGTGGATCTGCCAACAAGAGCCACCAGCTCGGAAGAAATCATTGAAGTCACCACCAGCAACGGTCCATTGCCAGGATACTTGGCTAAAGAGGACATCGAATGGGACTTTGGTGGCCCATTGGGTGCATTCGGAATGGTCACAGGATTCCCACTTTTGATGTGGTACATGTGGATCAGTGCCCAATTTTACAACGGTTCTCCAGCTTGGCCCACTGAAGGCCAATCATGGCAAGACTTCTTGGGCCAAATGTTTGGCTACTTTGTTGAAGCAGGTCTTCCAAACTTCGGAACTGTATTTTTCTTTGCTACCTTCATCATTGTTCAAGCTATCCTTTACTTGATTTTACCAGGTATCTGGACCAAGGGTCAACCTTTGGAACACTTGAATGGTAAGCAATTACCATACTACTGTAATGCTGTTACCGCATTCTATACTTCCGTCGGCATTGCCATCGGTTTGCATGCATCTGGAATCTTGCCAATGACATACTACATTGACAACTTTGGCCGTATCATGTCAACAGCCATTTTTACCGGTATTTCCTTGTCTATCATTTTGTACGTTGTTACCATCAACATCACCGGCGACTACCACCGTATGACTGGTAACCACATGTACGACATGTTCATGGGAGCTCCATTGAACCCAAGAATCGGTAAGTACTTGGATCTTAAGATGTTCTTCGAGGTCAGAATTCCTTGGTTCATCTTATTTTTCTTGTCCTTGTCAGTTTGTTTCAAGCAATATGAGACCTACGGTTACGTGTCTGCTGAAATTTTGCTTGTGACTTATGCACACTGGTTGTATGTCAATGCTTGTGCCAAGGGTGAAGAATTGATTGTTCCTACCTGGGACATGGCTTACGAAAAGTTTGGTTTTATGTTACTATTCTGGAATATGGCCGGTGTTCCATTCACATACTGTCACTGTACCTTATTCCTTGCTTACCATAACCCTAAGGAATACGCGTGGTCTGCAAAGTATGTCATCTTCTTGTTCGTGCTCTTGAACGTTGCATACTACTTCTTCGACACAGCCAACTATCAAAAGAATGATTTCAGAAGAAAGTTGTCAGGTAACAAGGCAATCCGTAAGGGTTTCCCACACTTGCCATACTCCGAGATCGAAAATCCTAAGTACATTACTTGCGCCAATGGTTCAACTTTGTTGACCGATGGCTGGGTTGTTTATGCCAGAAAGATCAACTATACCGCTGACTATGTTCAATCTTTGACTTGGGCATTGGCTTGTGGATTTGCTTCTCCTTTCCCATGGTTCTTCCCAGTTTTCTTCTTAATTGTATTGATCCATAGAGCATTGAGAGATCAAAGAAAGTGTGAGAAGAAATATGGAAAAGATTGGGAAGCTTATTGTGAGGCCTGCCCATACATGTTCATTCCATGGGTTATCTGATTAACCTGTGGAGAAAAGCTACATGCTAAAAACTAAAATACGACAAAATAAAACGTGAAATGTAAATATTGTTTGTAATTATCAATTGGTTTAATCCTGCTCAGCAATAGAAACCAATCTTTCATCTATTTCTTCAGCACTTAAGATTCTGAAGCCTTCGGCGGTGGCCACACCAATTTCGATGTCGTTCTTTCTGAAGTCAGTACCCAAAACAGAGCTCAAAGCAGTGATAGCAAATTCTGCGGTGGCCTTCCAGTCTCCCTTGACGTAGTCTGTTTTCTTGAACTTCTTTTCTAAGTAGGTGGTGGCTTCCTGCTGTTTTGGACCAGTGGCTACGGCTTTCACGCCTGTGTAGTATCCAGCAGGGTCACACTTGAAAATTTGGGGTCCCTTTTCAGTATCTTCGGTTTCCACTTGACAGAAGGTCAATGCCACGCCAAGGGGTCTCATGTATGCTCTCTGAGTGTACAACTGCGATAAGTTGGCCATTCTCTTGGCCAAACTCTCCACCGGCATCTCGTATCCATACTTGTATCTGAACTCACTGGCCTCTGCTCTGGCCCGCAAAGCTTGTGCTCTGGCGTCGGCGATAGATCCTGTCACAAGCAATCCGATGGAAGGGGTGATTTTGAAGAGATACGACACTGTCTTTGCATCCAATAACTTATCAGGGATCTTCTTTTGTGAAATCAACACTGCTGAATCCTCACCGGAAACGGCAAGCGAAGTGATGTTGGCGGAGTTAATTGCCTTGAAAGCATATTCAACTTGATACAACCGACCTTCTGGTGAAAAGATGGTGATGTGTCTGTCGAAACCAGCGGAGCCTAGTGTTAGTAATGCTCAACGAGAGGGAAAAAATACGACAAAAAGGGCTTTGTTTTGTTTTTGGATCACGTTTTACCATTAAATCAAAACACCTTGGACCCTCTTTGGATGGTCAATGGCAACATACCTGACATGGTTGTGTTGTAGAGAGTTGTTTAGTGAAGGTGGCGATTTTTGCCCGCGAAATATTGGGTCACGTTTTTGGAGGTCACATGACCAATTACATTGGTAACAAATTGAAAAGTTTAGAATTTCGGGGTAGAGGTAGAGAATCGTTGGGGTTTTTGAGAGTCGTGGTCGAGTAGCTGGTGGTTGGTTTACTTTGGCTAGTTTTTTTCTAGTCAAAGGCTTTTTCTGCGGAGAAATGACCCCAATTTCTGGAAATTTATGATATATGAACCCCTAGAACGGTACAGATGGCTTAAAATGATCCAGCTCGAGGTCCATTGACTGTAATGGTCACTCAACTACATCGTAAGCAGCAAACCATCCTTCCACAGCCTGGTAAGTATCAATTGAAACATCCTATACAGTTAGTAAAGTGGCACGTGATCGCTTATCACATGACCTATAATATTACTAAATAACTTTTCTAGATAGTTAACTTTATCCAACAAATGGCCCTGGAAGACACGTTCACCACTGATCGAAAAACGGCAGAAAATAAGCCGTTGTATGTGCCCAATGGGACCTCATCTTCTAACGTGTCGTATCACTACAATCCCAATACCAGCGAGTATCATTATGGAGCTCTTCATCCCATGAAACCATTTCGTCTTATGCTTACAGACCACTTGGTGATCTCCTACAAGCTCTATGAAAAGATGGATTTATTCACACCTCGTCGTGCTACCAAGAAAGAGCTCTTGGACTTCCATTCCGAAGACTATATTGATTTTTTACAAGCTATCACTCCAGAAAAGACAGCCAAGATGGCAGGTCAACTTCTTGCACAATTCAATATTGGAGACGATTGCCCTGTTTTCGACGGAATGTATGACTATCTGACGATTTATGCCGGGGCTTCGTTGGATGCAACTAGAAAATTGATCAGTGGGATGTCAGATATCGCCATCAATTGGTCTGGTGGACTTCATCATGCAAAGAAATTTGAACCCAGTGGGTTTTGCTATGTCAACGATATTGTTTTGAGTATAATTAACCTTTTGCGCGTACACCCTCGTGTTATGTATATTGACATCGATTTACACCACGGAGATGGTGTGCAAGAAGCATTTTACACAACAGATAGAGTGATGACTGTGTCATTCCATAAATATAATGGTGAATTTTTCCCCGGAACTGGTTCTGTGGATGAAGTTGGATTAGGGAAAGGTCAAAATTACGCGGTGAATGTTCCACTTCGTGATGGTATTGATGACGAATCATACGTGCGGCTCTTTAAACTGATTATGGAGCCTTTAATAACCAAATTTCAACCTACTTGCATAGTACAACAATGTGGAGCTGACTCCTTGGGCTACGATCGACTTGGATGCTTCAATCTCAATATAAGAGCACACGGTGAATGTGTCAAGTACATAAAGTCATTTGGTATTCCTATGCTTGTTCTTGGTGGAGGTGGTTATACACCTCGTAATGTGCTGCGTCTTTGGTGTTATGAAACATCCGTGTTGAATGATGTAAGCCTTGATCATAAAATCCCCAATTTTTTACCTACATATGATTGGTTTGGTCCTGATCATTCCTTGCATCCACAATTGGAAGGCCGTATTGACAATAAGAATTCAAAGAAATATCTTGAAAGCGTGAAGCAAGAAATTTTAGAGCAGGTTCGTTACTTGAACCATGCACCTTCGGTACAAATGAGTGAGATTCCACCTGACATTACCGGGTTGACTGATGAAGAAGAAGCAGCCATACGAGATTTGAATGAAGATACAATGGAAGATTCGTGATGGTTGCACTTTAGAGTAACTTACTTGTTCAGAAGTGACACTACCGAAACACCTACCAAAGAGTTTTCAAACTCAACCTGTTCATACAGCATTCCAATTGGTTCAATTATTTCATTTTATGGGGAGTTCTCATGTCATTTTAGTGTCATTGTCATTCTAGAGATCTTTGTATCCATTGAAGCCTATCCAAAGGTTTTGTATTATAGTGTATTTTAGAAAAAAGATGTATTCTTGAACGGTAGAAATTTATAGTAACAATATCAAAATTCTATTGAAACTACAGTCAACTGGATCATAGCTATTTGGAATCCTGCTGTTTGAAGTCTACTTCCAGTATACTATTTTACTTTCTTGCTGAGATCTTCACTACTGTCAGCCTGCTAAATTTGCAAGGGTTCTCCTTAAACTCTCGCTAAAAATCCCTACAGTATTTCATTTGTATTACCAATTTGGGCTCTTCGCACTAATGGCGCCCTAGCTTCAAAACCGCGCACTATCAAACTAACCTATAACCAACTACCCAAACAACACCCTTCATCAGGCCAGATCAGGGTCAAAAAGACCTGACCAATTCCACAGTCATTCCTGTTTCTCTGATTCAGCTGGGGAACATTCTTGACTAATGGACAAGGTTTTGAATTCAAAATTTCACTACTAAGTCTATTTGTCATACTTCAACATACTCCGTACCAATACCATCTCCGCTGACATTTCATAGTATAACAGGTTAATCAAGCTCGGAGACCCAACAGTATTATTTCCCACAGAATTTCAATCACATAAGGTCTATTTCTCCTACGATTGGTGTTAGAATAGAGTTCTGGAAGCTCTAGCGATATTTCAAAATTAAATACATCCAAAATATATCTTACTTGTAATTGATTGCTTAAAATGGATATACCGTCTTTATCAATGGTGTTGGATCCTCAAACCAATAAAAAGGTCATCAATGGAAAGTATAGAATCATTAAAAAGATTGGACAAGGTCAATACGGAAAAGTACTTCTAGGTGAAGTGATACGAGATGGAATAGATAAACAACAAAACGCATCTGATATATCTAATGATTTCGTTGCAATTAAGACTATCAATAGAATTGATAAATCCAAGCTAATCACAAAGTCATACCTTTCACAAACTACCAAGATTAAAAGAGAAATTCAGATAATGAAGGAATGTAATCATCCAAACGTGGTAAATTTGTACCTGGTGATAGATGATTTAAAGTTTGATAAAATTTTATTGATTCTTGAATATTGTAAGTTTGGAGAAATTGACTGGAAGCATTACAATCATTATTACGAGAAATACCAAAAGCATTTCGATCGAAAACCTTTGACAATCAACAAGATTCTTCGTGATGTTGTGAATGGATTAGAATATCTTCATAAAGTCAAAAAAATCATACATCGTGATGTGAAACCATCAAATCTTCTCATATCGGAAGATAATACCATTAAGATCTCTGACTTTGGTGTCAGCTTAATATTGCAAAATAATCAAGATGACCAAAAAGAATTGAGCAAGACTATGGGAACACCAATATTCTATGCACCAGAACTATGTCAGTTTGTAAACAATCGATTATCACTTATTAATAAAGAAAACAACAATGAAGTGAAAAAAATCCAAATTGATGATAGAATAGATATATGGGCTTTGGGAGTTACTATTTACTGTTTGATTTTCAATGACTTACCATTCAATGGGTTTAATGAATTCGAACTTTTCAAAAATATCGTAAGAGATGAATTAAAATTTCCAAAAATAAAACAAACATCACGACTGACGGAAGCTGATATTAAAGAACTAAAATTAATTAAAGATTTGATCAGGAAAATGCTAACTAAAGAACCAGATGAAAGAATATCACTTGCGGAGATTAAACGTCACGAATTTACAACATTCGACTTGAACAGTTCTGAAACAAAGATATTCTTGGCTTCAAATAAAGCTTACTTCACAACTAAACCAGAATTTAATGACTACAGTGATGTTGAATCGGTTTCCAGTAAGTTTAAGAAGTTCTTTGGAGGAGGACAAAAGAAGAGAAAAGAAGTTACAACGAAGCTGACACAATCTCAACTTAATGATGAACCCAAAAATGTTGTTGATATCAAGAATCTAGAAGCATTGGACGATTTATTAGACTCATATTTGGACGAGTCAACTTCTTCGGGAAGTGACTTTGAGGAAGATGAAAATGATAGTGAGGTTTTTGATACATCAGATATCTTGAGTTCAATTAACGATGAAATTAAGGAAGTTTCTCCTGTTAAAATGAAACCACGTCCTTTGGTATTAAAACAATCAACATTCGATGGAAAACTTACAGCATTGAGTAAATTAAATACTAACTCAACACAATCTATTACGCTCAATAATGGTATCAGCGTAAACAGTTCCCCAAGAAGCGCGCTGATTTTCAAAACTAGCGCAGCATCTTCGCCTGTGAGTACTCGAAGTGGTAGTAGACTACCACATTCGCCTCAGAGTTCCAACAGCATTATAACTCCTCTAACTCCAACAAATAATAATACAATCACCATTGGAGCAGCATCCCCTTCCACTTCTTCATTTAAATCCATATTCAGTCCTTCCAGAAGATTCTTCCAACGGAACAAGAAAAAGAGCAAGAAGTATGATCCTCAAGAAAAAGAAGACGTAGAACCAAAACCAACTATAAGTTCTTTATCGTCTCCTGCTAAGAAAGAGCTAAGTGCTGATGATCAAAAGAAGAAACTCACTACATTAATGGAACCACCACCAATATTCGGTTTGAATGTTGCGTTTTTACCTAAATCTCCTTTAGATTCTCTGGGTTCATCATTAATAAGTTCTGGACCAAAAACCCACTCAAACACCAGCAGCGCTACTAACAGCAAGAAAAGTAGCCCTACTCTTCCTCAAAGTTCAAGCAATCACTCACGTAAAAACTCATTTGGTTCGATTGGAAGTGGGTATGGACTTCGGAAAATCACTAGTTCATCCTCGTCTTTGAATTTACATGCCTATTTGACGGATGATAGTTTATCCATCTCGTCAATTAATTTTCTGAAACCCGAAGAAGTGGAGCTGTACAATGAGGTCGACGTTGATGGAACTATTGATACAACTGCTGACCTTGGTGAAGAAGAAATGAACGATACTTTGATCCTCAACGATGTGTCGGTTATCAATAATTTCCAGAGTATGGATGACTATTTAAATGGACTAGATGGTGATTTACTTGATGAAAAACACTAGAAACAGCAAGATTCAAAAGTGGGTATTGTAAACGTATCGAGTAAGTGCAGCAGGTTCGCCAAACTTAAAATGAGCGGATTTTCCCTATTTTTAAGATACAGCTGATGAATGGGCCATATTTGGTGATATGAATGGAACTTTGTTTAGAAACACGAAACGACTTTACGATACTTAGAAATTGTAAAAAATCCTCTTCAGTAAATGAAGGTGCGATAAAATTACACATTGTAGTATTGATTCTTGCTATTTGATTCCAAAATTAGAAACTATACCTTACAGTATTATTTTTTAATGAAGTGTGTACCTAGTCTATCTGCTGATTGCAACTGTTGTAATTTATCTCACTGGGCAAAAATTCAAAATCAGGTAATTTAAACTGCCGAAAATGACCAGATTAAATTGATTTAGCAGAGAAGTTTGTCTTGGCTAGCACATCTCGGTTGTACCCGATGGTTATGAATAGCTTAGATGTCAGTGTCAATTGTCAGTGTAATCTAAATTGGATATCAATCTATCAAGGTCGGGATGCTAATCAGTCAAAATGTTCTGATCGCAGAACATTCAAAAAAATGAAAAAAAACTACAAAATACATTGGACGATCAAGGTATAGAATTTAGCAAATATGACAGCAAAGGTGACTACTCCACCGATATTGAGTCTTTTCCTTTGACAGATAAACTGGCTAATAAAATTCTTGGCTATGATCAGTCGTGTATCATCATTTGTATATAACGTGAGTCTGTTCGAAATTAACCCATTCTTGGGAGGAGTCCCTTCTTAACAAGAATAGCACGATTCCACCTACCCTATGACACTGGTATTCAGAGCAGGTATACTCTTCAGTAAGTAAAATGCAGAATATTATATCATAGTATTTTATATGTCAATATTTCCCAAGCTGATCTATGTGATTTATCCTGATTATTATGCTCGAGCGACCACGAAAATGTCATCCCATGAGAAAAGACATCTTGAGAATTTCTATTAGACACGAGCCGAAATGTGCCTTTTCGGGTCTATCAATAGTGTAGGTAGTTTTGGGGCCTCATTAAAGCATTGCCTGAAGCGACACATTGCAGACATTGGCTCTAGAACAAGCAGTTCAACAATAACAACACTAATTCACATGTACAGCTACATCTGTCGGCTCTGGGGAATGTTAACGATTCACAGGGTCAGGTTAATTAATCCTGGTCTGAAGGTCCCAATAAAAGACTGGGTTCATTCTCATTCTTCCTAACAATTCTGCTACTATCCTCATAGCGGATTGTATCCAGAATCCGGAAAATATTTCTATCGATAATGCCGCCATAATACCATCAATAGGCATTGTTGGTGAATGTGGGATAAGAAAGCAAGTGCTGGAATGGGCAATTGTGTGCCCTTATCATGTGGATTGATACGCCGATGAATGGGATTGTGGTTCTCGCTAGAACGCTGGTATCGTTGGTCGGACTATTGTTTGTTGCTGGGGTTATTTGTATGTCGACGGAGGAGATGAGGTAGAAAAGTTCGGGTGGAGTGCTGGGCTGTGGATTGTAACAAAGCAGTACCATGAGCCAGGAAGCGTTCGGTTCGGTGTTAATGGACGTTTAGGAAAATCTACTAGATCGGAACCCCAACGAACTCCACCCTAATGGAAGGGGGAGATGCAATTGACTGTACATTGTTATTGGTTGCAGTGTGAACTGCAGAGTTTGAGATGTAGTATGAATTTTCGATGTAGCATGAAGCCTTTGCGATGAATGTAGGCTGTGGAACTGTTATCTGTGGTGTATGAACTTGGTGTTAGTCAACTCACAGCCTCCAAACCTTTTGGCCGTTGACTAATGGCCACTGACCAATGACTAATGACCTCAAGTTTCCTACCGAAAGTGTCTAGAGTCGTCTGTTTTAACATGAAGTGGGCACTCTAGGCTGCAGATGGCACATTGTGACTAGACGAGACCTATGAAGCATGCGTTATGATCTTGATGATGGGGTAGGATTCGTGGAGAAAATGAAGGTGAATAGGCGAACGATGCCCCTCTTGGTAGGTTCCAAATAATTGGCCATTTCCTGTGGAGAATAATAACGAAGAATTCCTGGAAATGGACAGAAACAACACTAAATTGCCCACCAACTGCCCCGACTTCATGTCCTAGTTGGGCAACTGGTGCCCAACAGTGCAGTATTTTCAGGCCCATATGGGCGTTGAGATGGTGGTTGTTGTTGTCAACAGCCGCAACCACTACGCCCTACGCCCCAAATTCTCATCAGATTCAAGCTGCCACGACGAGATGGCATACCACTCCAGGGAAGTGGATAAAAGCCTCGGTGGGCGTATCATAGGTACCTGAGGCTGTTGGACTTAATAATGTACTAGTGGATGTTGGTGCATGCATGTGCAGCATGCATTGTTCCTGATAAGCCAGGAGCTGGAGGACCAATCATGGGAACTGGGGAAGATTTGCACCCAGGAACAGGAACAGGAACAGCAACAGGAACAGGATGTAGGAAAACTGAGGCAAAGCAACCCTAACAGCTGCCATGTTGACGAAGGGCAAAGCTGAAGCCAGGAACTGCATGAGGGGCGAAGTCCCCAGTGCCGATGTTTCAACTGGTCGGTAGTTAGAGATGTGACCCATTTCCCATTTCCCATTTCCCATTTCACCGTGCAACTTCAGCGAGTGAAGCGAAAACAAAACGGATTGGAAACAAAACGGATTGGAAACGAAACTGAAACATCTTTACCGTCCTTTCAAACAGGGCTTGTCTGTAAGCCCAGTTGTCGATTCTCACAACAGGGTGTGGGGGAGGGCCAAAAACCTGTACTAACAAGGAATCTGGCGATGAGGTGCTATATGCAGGCGATGGCAAGGAAAGGGTAAGCAAATGCCATTGGCTAGCCGGCAGGTTCTGGACGAGGCAGGTGGATAGTGATGATGTAGAAGCAGGCCGTCATCGAAGATCGGTTAGGGTGGGTTGCCATAGGAGGACCGTTGTCCCCGAATGCAGTGCTCGTTAGAGAATAGACGAGGCTCAACAATGTGAAAAATAGAACAGCCAGCGAGAGAAGCAAAATATCTAACCTGGGCAAGTATGGCAAATCCCACAGCAACCAGCAGCCATAGTGTTGATGTTTAGCAACCAATCCAACTACAGACTTCTCAGACAGTAAGCCTTTGTATCGATGTGGAACGGACACGGACAGTTCCCCATGAAACACTAATTTGATTTGCAGATGAAATATCGTGAAATCCTCGTTTCCGCTTCGCGAATGATCGGAAATCCTCTCAATTGGGATGGTCTAGTGTGGAACACATTGAATCGATCTGATTAGGCTCGATTGATGAAATTTCACCCAATTGCGCCAAATTCATGGAGTGCAGGCGTGGAGGATTTCCACGGGTCTCAGACGATCCATTGCGTGTTGAGGGCTCCTATTGAAACACAGGCAACTTTGCTGGGGTCCCCAGACTTTTGAAGGGTAGTACGGGTAGTAACCCCAGACGTACGGGTTGTTAGGGACGACGGTAGGGTGATAAAGCAAAGGTGAAGTGGCAGGTTTTATTTAGTGGTGTCTGCAGACCTTGCATAACCGTGCGTCAAAAAAGCCCGAAGTTCGCGTGGCACTTGCGCCACATGCAGGTGGCACACCGAAGGTAAACAAATACCCAAATGGGAGCAAGGGAAATGGATCAGTTGGCCCACCGAGTCGGACATTGGGGGAGACTGGCGGCGGGCCACGGGCCATGGAAGGGGCACTCGTTAGCCCATCGATTGCTAGGGTCCCTTGGTTGTTCCACCCCTGAAGCAGGGAAGGTGGGAATGGGGGGGGGGGGATACGGGACCCGTTCCCGATTCGGGCAAAAACAAAACATCAACAGCGGAACCCCCGCTGCTTTGGGACAGAGCATACACACACAACCACCGACGCACCCACATAATATACTGGGAGGGCCAACGCTGTTAGGGAGCAAACGGTAGGTGTAGGAAACGCATGCGGTGCATCTGCGGCTTGTGCATGACGTCGGGGACGCCCTATGTGTTATAGTTTACGCCAAATGGGCGACTTTCCGTGGCCCGCATATTGACCACAACTCACCGGTACGTTTCAAACTCTATATGGCATCACCATCACAACGCGAATTCACAATAGATCTTATAGAGACAATAAGATCGACAACAAACATTGGGTGGGGTCTCGTGTGAGAGGTCAATAGTCAGACAAACGTCAAATGGTGGACACCATCCGGAGGTTACCGCAGGTTTCCACAGGTTACCACAGGTTACCACAGGTTACCACAGGTTCTGCTAGCAAAGGTGCGTGGAGGTGCCATTTGGTTCCTACTTACAAATGCACCATGCACAAACCGGCTATTTTCTTGTAGTATCTGCAGCCTGTAAACCTAACTGGGCCAACCTAGAGGAAGTAGCCGTTAGTGTGCCAAATGCATCCCTTCCCGGCACGTGCCGCCACCTTGGTTACCTGAAATTGAAATTCTTATTTGCATCAATTGCATAGTTTGCGCCGACTGCATAGTTTGCACCTAGTGCGTCTTTAGGTTGCTTCTTCTCACCTGAAATGGATGTTTATGTCTGGGCTTTATAAACTGTGTGATCCCTAGTTTTCAAGGTTGCTTAAGACCTTTCGTTCGGTTTTAATTCCTGATCTTGTCGTTCCCACCCTGGCGTGCCCGCTTCGTTGTCCGTGGCTCACCCAGTGTCTTCTTCCCGTCCATTTGTTAGCTGTGACCCATCGCCGCCTGTTCGCTTCTGTGTCTGCGCCAATCGCGATTCCTTGCATCGGTTGTGCAGCAACTCACCCCTCTCATAACCGGCTGAAACCTCATCCAGACACTCGTCTGTCTCCTGATAACAGAGGCACTGCTCCCCAACCCATAGTGTTTAAAACTGTCTCAAATCGTCACAATCTTCTCTGTCTGAAGTGTCTGATTTTACTGTCACTGAACCATAGCCATCCAGTGTCAACTGTGTATAGGGTGAATTGTCATTCACATACTGGCTACCCTTCCCTCATAGTCCCTGCTATTTGGATTCACGTCGGTCTTTGTTCCTGTGTTGGCTCCTTTTGAAATCTCGTCTTTAGGAAGTTCAGAAGTTCAGAAGTTCAGAAGTTCAGAAGTTTCTCTAACCCGTCTGTTCTTCCTAGCTTCAACCATAGTTTAGCGTCCAATTCTGTTTATTGGGTGCATTTTCCAAGAAAAATACCCGGAAATCGGCCCCTAACTGCCCTGTTCGCCCTTAGCCTTCAAGTGTGGTTCAATCAAGGCCCATAACATAAAAACTATTCCAATCCTTTGTGAATCTCAACCATTCTTCCATCAACATTCTTTTACCCCAATCTCTTTCAATATCACCATTATCCTTGACCATTGCATTTTCCGCTTCATATCAAGAATATAGGCTTCATTATCCAATCATTCATTCCGTTCTTGACTCATTTACATCAATCACGTCAATCACTATCTATCCCTGAAATTCTCCCATTGCTTTTCAACCAGCAGCCCCTCCGCATCCATGTATAATGACCTACTAGAAATGTTCCCACAATCCAATACCCATCAAAAGAGGGACCGTCCACTAAGTTCGTACTTTGAGTCTCAGGATGAAGTAGCAACCTCACCTACTCTCCACAGACAACCATTCAAAAACCTCTCCAACATAGTTTTACCTTCAGTGAAGAAAAAACTTTCTACTTCCACCAAAAACTTCACTCGTTCAGTGTCTCAAGTTGCAAAGACCTCCCAATCCTTCTTCTCTCATTCTCATTCCCATTCCCATTCCCATTCCCATTCTAATTATTCCGACAGAACGTCTCCGGAAGACGCTCCCCATTTGGGTCAAAGTCTGCCAGTCAACCCCATTCTAACCAGCGACGAATTGACTACTAGCGAAGACAGCGAAAATCACAACGATACACTTGAGGACATTGAGGTCAACGATGTAGATGCATTTATTTCTGACCTCGGAGTTCCTGAATCACAATCTCCAATCAGAGCAAAAAAACCAATTCGTCGAATTCATTCGATGTATCAGACATCAAAAGAGAAAGAATCTTATCGCATGGAAGACAATTCACATCTCAAAAACACCACAATCTCCACTTTCTCCGTTACTAATGATCATATACCTCGTATCGATGAAAACACCATGTACAAAATCAAATGTGGTTCGTATGAAAACCATTTCGATGAAGTTTTGGTTATCGATTGTCGGTTTGACTACGAGTATCAAGGTGGTCATATTGATGGAGCTATTAATTTATCTACCAAAGATGCGTTAGAACGTCATTTCCTCAATGATTATGTCAAGAATTCCAAAAAACAATTGTTAATCTTCCATTGTGAGTTTAGTGTATTTCGTGGTCCTACAATGGCCTCTCATTTGAGAAAGTGTGATAGAACACTTAATAGTGATCGTTATCCCGAATTATCGTATCCTGATGTTGTGATTTTGGAAGGTGGCTACAAAGCATACTATACCAAATACAAGAAAACATGTTCTCCTCAAGGCTACATTGAAATGAAAGATGTGAACTATGAGCAACATTGTGAATCACAGATGCATCGCGTTCGTCAAGACTCAAAGTTAACAAGGGCTAAGTCTTTTAATCAATTTGCTGTAAATGAATCTAATTTCCCATACATGCATAGCAGATCGCAATCATTTACCACAATATCTAATGAAAAAATATTGAAGAGGCAAAAATCAAATTCAAAGGTCAAGACACTTGTAGCAAGTGCTAGCAGTTCCAGCTCAAGGTTGGATGCTAAATTGGCACGGGCTTCTACTTTCTCAAACGACTCGGTATTTTATTCGAACCATAATTCATCGGCATCAATCAATTCTCCAATATTCAGCCAATTCAACCAAAGCTCAGTAAGCAGTGTCGGAGGCTTCGATACAGATTTACAGCCACCATCAGCGTCTTTCAAGGCTGGCCACAGAAAGTCTTATTCCACTGCGAATTTCTCTTCTTCATCTACATCAATCAATTCTTCTGCATCATCTATTTGTTCCGAATCCACCTGCTCGTCAAGTGAAGGACTTAATCTTCCTTACTCCTCACCTATAGGAGAATTTACTGATTATTTCGAAACAAAGACTAATAATTTGACCCATTATATGAAGTCAATTCCAGCTTCCAATAACAGTTATAGCGTCTTTCCAACGACTGCTAGTGTATTGAAACCAGTTTCAAGAAAGCCAAGTGGACCACTTCCTGCTTTGCCCAATCGTTCTACACCAACTTTAGGAAACCAACCGAGTGCCTTTAAGTTCCCCAATAATCTCAAACCCAAGACTTCACGCCATAGTCTAAATCGCATCAACAGCACGACCTCTAAGTCTGCTTCTTCCACACCTCTTCTTAATTCATCTCCGATTATCAGCTCTCCACTTTCTACTGCAACTCCAGTATCTACTATAAACTCCACCATTTCAAATCATGCTTCATCAATTATTGATCCAATTAACGATACTCCGGTAGACTTTGCGGTTCCATTTGCCACAAAGTCTTCAAGATACACCAACCATTCTAGAAAAATTTCTGGTTCTTTATTATCATCTGCTGGCGGAGGACTTTACAATTTTATTTCATTAGATATTGATGAAGCCGATGAACAGGAAGATGATTATTCCAACTATTACGGTAGACGTTGCAGTATTTCTACTCAACTTGAGAGTGATGATAATGAAGGCACAATCACCGGAAAGATGCCAACTTATTTTCAGAAGAGTCCTTTTAACTAAAATATATATGACAATTTTTTTTTTGATTTTACCCATATATCATTATGTTGACTCCCTTCATCCGCTTTTCTTCACATTGTTGATATGTCCCAAGATGAATGATAACTTTTCAGAATAAGTATTCATGTGGCTGCATGTCACACCTAGTTCTTAATATTTATACTCTGGTCCAAAGGACTTTTAATTCATAATATATTAAAAAATGTAGTCTGACGAACAATATAAAGGCATTTAGCATTCCATTCCGGTCCATACTTGGAAGTTTCAAAACTGAATGTTTAAAGGTTTTGAGTATGAGAGACTGAATAAACTGCTTCAATTACACTACAGATACGACAGAAAGCTCGTAAATAGTGATTTTCAAGTATTCAATTTGCATTCTTTTGTAAACTACACTTGAGTTTCATTTGTTAAAGCTAGATGATCTTGTTGTACTGACATTATCTCAATTACAATATATTCTTGAACGAACCCAAGCTCGACAATTTAATTTTGAGAATACTTTTATCGTTTCATGGGGCATTTTCCACTTGCAAACTGCATCGCAAATATGTGAAGCGTTTGTTTGGTCATATTAAACGCTTTGATTTTGCCAATAACTTTGAGACATACTGAAGCTCGAAAAGTTTTCACATTCCACTCGATTTATTGATTTCTTTATTTTTTTGAGGAAGATTAGCTGTGGTATTTCTCGTCTATACAATAGATTTGGCGATTTTCTTCAATTCAAAGATTTCATTTTGTATAAAATCAAAACAAATACCTACCTACCTAGAAAATTTTATGTGAATAGTCACCTAACGATATCTTCTATTGATCATGTATCTGAGCGGGTTTAATAATGTAGTCGTGAATATCATAACCTTTGATGAAACACCTCGAGGAATACGTTAAGTTTTTTTTTTTCATAGAGTAGCAACAAGTAAACATTCTGTCAAATGTGACAGATAAACGAATAAAATATTACGAATATTAGCGAGAGTTTGTGAGCTAAACCAAATTAATTCCTGGTCACTGAGCACAAAAAACTACAGTATTCTAACAGTTGTTTACGTGATAGCAATATTGAAAATTATTTTTACTATGCTTATACCACAAGTATCCCGAGGAAAAATATAGCTTAATTTCTTATCCTTCAATTTCAAATCAAAAAATCCCAACAATTGAACAACGTATTGCTTCACTTAGATACGATTGTGCTTGTCGAAGAATCACTCCAATAAGCTTGATCACTATTCATATCATACATTTCACCAGATGGAGGTATAAATGCTGAACCATTACCCGAGAAATACATTTTTTGTAACGTGGATAGTATCCTTGAACTCAACAAAACCGTTGAACTTCTAAGTGGTAAACTTTGGAACTTAGTATTGGATTTTAAAATGGATTAGGAGGCATTTTGAATTGTGTGAAGTGGGAAAAAGCTTGACTTATTTGAATTTTCCATATTCGACATTTGATAAGTGCTTGAAGTATACGATATTCGGTTCGTCAATATTAAATTTGATCTTAATGGAGGTGGTGGAGATGTTGAAGTGATGCTAATTATAATTGCACTAGGTACCGGATCTGATAATTTCATGGCTCCAAGACCACCAAAAATCTCGACACTAATTTTGGCCAAATTAACTTGGCCAGTATTTTTGGAAGAAGGAACTTCAACTATAACAGTGGCAGTGCGTCCATAAACTGCAAAGCAAGTTCTTGTTGTCGTATAGCTACCAGTTCAAGTAGAAGTAACCGTGGTAGTTGGTGTAGGGACTTCAACAATAATTGTTTTACTGCCATTGGGACCGAGCTGAGTAATCGTACTTGTATATGTATTACCCCATGTTTTAGTAACCATAGCTGCATTTACTGGTACCTCAATTATTACAGTAGCAGTTCCTCCATATTGGGCTGGTGTTGTCTTCGTGGTGGTATAAACTCCAGTCCAAGTCTTTGTGATTGTAACAGTTGGTGTTGGGACATCTACAATAACTTTGTTAGTGCCACCCCAAGGAACAGTTATGGTGATAGTGGTAGTGAAGTCACTACCCCATGTTTCAGTCAATGCTTTTCTGGAAATGGAATATCAACAATAACAGTATCGGGATTACCGTTCTCTTCAGGAAAGGAAAATGTGGTCGTAAAATCACCTTGCTATGTTTCGGTGAGTGTTACTTCTTGAACTGGCACCTTAAAAATTACCAAATTTCGTAGTCGTAGAAGTAAAGCGATTCGACCATGTTACCGTTGTGGTGACAACACGAAACAACCAATCCATGGACCGGTACTTTTACTTCTACTAATACTGCAGTTGGATCCGATGGAGTTGAAATTGTTATTGTTGAATCACCAACGATATAGGATTTCCCAGATATCATTGATTTCTGCCTCATTATCTATTACCATATCCCCTATTAGGTTTCCTTGGAGTTCTAGTTCCATTGTTACTTCTTCAAGTTTGATTCAGACTGAATATCTATCTAATTCTGTTAACATCGGAAGTGCCATAACTGGAATTGAATCCTCATCAAGTGGATCGCATGGCCCATTTCCCTATGTTTCTTGTGTGATTTTTTTTCCTTCCAGTCCTAGTGGTCCTAATAGCCCTTCTGTTCTTTCTGCTCCATCCAATCATAGCGGTCCATCTAATCCTACTAGATCTTCTGGTTCTATGGCCTCTCTAACCCTGCTGGCTCGGAAGGATTTTCAACTGTACCAAGCGGGCCAATGTTGTCTTCTGTGGGTCGGATAGTGCCAACTGTATCGACTGATTTTGGCGCAAAAAGATACAGTCCTGAATTATTATCTATTAAGTTGTTGATAATGTCTTACATTGTAATATGATAGTACTTCATTATGTTAGGGAAATTCAATCCTGTTTACTTTAAGGAATTCTATTTCGTATCATATTATAACCTCTTTGTTGTAAAATAGAAATTATATTTTTGATACTTGAGAATGTGCCCAAGTTTCTTGATTTATAATTTTTTTAGGTCAGCCCAAGCCTACCGGTCAACTGGAAATATAACCAGCATCTTCCAAATACGATCTACCTGGACCCAATGCTTATTTAACTACATCCCAAATCTCACAACATCTTTGGAGCTAAGTTGAGCTTTCTATTTCCCATATTGCTCATAATCTTTCACCGTGTCAGACACTTGGTCACAGAATTCCTTCAGTTCATAGTTATTGGTTCCATTTGCCCTTGAGACATCAGAAACAACGAATAATACCCCTTTATTTCATATAACATCTTAATAAAGCCATGTTTCTCTTGCATTCTTTCTAGTCTATCCTATTCTCTCCAATATTAGTACCCTAATATTAAACTTAACACCAATCAGACAGCTGGTGTGGGCGCCACCGTAGACTGGCATATCAATATAAACAATTTGTGGGATTAGTGAATACATTGACCAGACCGTTGCAAAAGTTTTCACTTCATGAATTCAATTTTACCGGTTACCAATGTGAAATTCTCATAAATTGCTACACCCTTAGAGACATGACTGAGAACTCTCTCAAAATTTTCTTCACTTTCGCTAAATGTGCATAATAATTTCATCAAGCATCATATGTGAATTAAAGCTATTGTACAGTAAGTGACGTGGCTTAAGTACAATCTATTCCAAATTCATTACTTAATGAAGACCCCATCTTATTGGTAATTATTACTGCTGACTATATTATATAATTTTGAAGGAGTTTTTAGTACATTTAAAATACCACCAACTAGTAAATTTGTGTTGGATCAGGTAAATTCGAGCGAGATTTAAGACAGAACGGATCAGAAAATGATTGAAATAAGTCTTTTCTCACTGTTCTAATTTTGCAGCATTTTCTCTATGAAATGCACTGGTAATGGCAATTACCTGCGATGAAGCTAATAGTAAGACTCAATTGTAAAACAAACCTGCAACCCGACTTCAACACAACTTCGTATGCAGATGCTAGAGAGCAAGCGGGAGTGTCAATATTGCCATGGACATACCTTAAAGTACGTAATGATGCAGGGTAGGTACTAAGGAAAAGCGGTGCAGAGAAATGGGGAAAGAACATGGTGGTTTTGGTATGATGGTTGGTAAGAGGGTTGGTAAAAGAGTTGACCATAGAACTTTCAAATACCTTAAAAAATTGCATGGACATTTCGGGTGTGGCGCGGCACAGAACATCTAGGCATCTTAGACCTGTTATTGCCTCAAACTTCGGACGACTTAAAGTTGATAGTTCCTCTAATACTTGCCTGTTCCAGCTAAACTTAGCAGCACTATTTAGCAGGTGAACATCTTGTCAGTTATCGCAAGTAAGCAGACAAATCACTCCTCCTACTAAGTATGAGCATGTACCACTCTCAAAATTAAGAAAGAACTCTCAATCTCTCAATCTTTATTGGGTCTGGACCTGGAAAGTTTCCCTGTGTTGGCGTACAGGAGTTGCGTTGTAAAGGAAACTACCTAGACATGGCCATTGAGGATCTCTTGCACAATACCAGAGCAAAAGCGGCCCATGGCAAGATTTCTTTACATGGGCGTTCGAGGTTGTGATCTATTCATCACTTGCCAGGTGTAGACAATCAGGTACAATGTCTTGCCCATCTCAATCCACTATTGTGCTGGCCACGCTGCCTGCTCTTCTGAGTCTATTGCTGATTGCAGATAGTGGAGAGTGTGGGAATCACAGCCCCAGCTTGATAAATGGAAGCTTCCGATATGTTTGCTGGGGTAACCACTTATGTCAACACTGCCTACATATTGTCACGTCGACCCACCATAGAAACGATCTCCAGCTGTGCATCAAAAATGCTGGCCGGTCAATGCGAGTCCGTATCACTGCTTCACTATACCAAAAGCTAAATATGGTGGTTGTGACAGATTCAAGATACTTCGGTACAAAGAAACGCGGGTAGTTTATGTGATATAACACCTGTGCTTGTGCTGGAGCTAAGACGTCCAAATATTCAAACATCCCGAAGTGACGCGAAATAACAAGTCAAGTTCATGGGGCATCACTGTGCTGATTCTATATGAACAAGTTTTCACTACGTCTATGAATCGATGAAGTTGCCGAGCACCCTATTTGTAGAAGATGTGGATGTCAATGGTATTGCCTGTATGCAAACCTAAATTGCAGCCAGGAAGAAATGAGGCAAGAAAATACTTTTAATAGGGACCACAAAGTAGGCAAAGATTAGTACAAAAGGCCAGATCTAAAACGGGCTTATGAATATATCAGTTTGCGATGAACGCATTGCCCCTTCTGGTACCATCGCTACACAGGAGCTGGTATCGTCTGCATCCGGTATCAAATGTAGACATTTTCTAGGTTAGATGATGACAAACTGAAAGCATATGCCCGTTAACTGCGATACACTAAAATTCCATACATCAAAGCTAGGTATCTTTACAAAAACTTCCATAGAACTATGTTCTATTCATATATCATTATCGTACTTCCTTTGAGCAATGAGACTAGTCGTGTTTCTTATGTTTTACTGAATAAGCATTTCCATGAACACGTGGTATCACCAAGGGTAAAATAACTGAACTTGAATTTGTGAAAAGAAAAAGTTTGTCGAAGTGTAGCCTAAGAAAGTGCTAAAATATTGGAATCCTCAGTTTGAAGATATTGCCCGATTCTAAGTTTATTGTCATCAATGTCAATGATAGTATTAGTCCATTTTAATAAATCTTGTCCAAAAATGTTAGTATTATCTTCCGCAAAATCGATATTTAAAGAGGAGAAAGGAGCCCTTGCATCCATGTCCCATTCATTATAAAGAAGCTTATTGACGGGTATCTTGATAGGAACATCGTTGAAATCAAATCGAATAAAGTAACCTTCGGCCTCTTCCTCAGTAAGAGCCCACCGTCCTTGTCTATAAAATCCAGGAAGTTGGGAAACAATCGATGAAAAAAGTTCATAAGTAAAACTTGAAGTGTCATACGCAAGGTCTATAAGGAATGTTTGATTAAACTCTCCACCAAGACGATATTCGTACTCTGTAATCGAGACTCCATCAACATTCACCAAATACTTCAATGGATCTATGAAATTCACAATAGCCAATTGACCATCTATTTTTGCAGCATCAAAGCCTCCAATAATGAGTGCTCCAAGATCACCCTCAGATCCGAAATATATCGAAAAAGCATTGTGTGAAATAAGACCCCGTTGTTTAAATTGTTCAACGAAATTTGTCTTAGGCCATAAACTCCTTGATTCTCGCCCAAGTCCTAACACACCAGAACGACAATCTGCTTTTATTGCAATTCCAAAAGTCACATTTAAATGTGCGTTATTTCCAAAAGACACTTGATCTCGGTACAACATACCTCGATAATTATTATCAGTTATTGTATGAACATTAAAAGGAATATTGAGATCTATTAAAGTAGTAGACGCTTCTAAATTGAAAAATTTGAAGTGATTGGAAAATCTTATCGAATCTCCAATAAAATCAGTAGCTCCCTCAGAAAGTACTACCAAGTTAGCAATGCTCGTATCAAGAAATACAATCAATTGTTCCTCTTGAGATCCAAAACCAAGATGAATGTAAATTTGTGAACGATAACGTTCTAATATAGAATCTTGATAACGATTTTCTCTCTTGGAGATTCCAGCTTTGTTTGAATTGTTTGTTGGGGCTTTATGCAAATTAAACTTCACATATCCAGGACTGTCGATTTGAGTGTTAGAAGAAAGAGTAAGTGCATGAGCGAAAAGAAAAGGAGCAATTAGTAAATATTTAAAAAGCATATTATGAGTGTGTTCCTACTTTTTAGAATTTGCTTCAATTTTAAGCTAAAGACAAATGTAGAAAGAGACATAAATGGTTATTTCTTCTTTTCAATATAAATTAATTATTGCAACTATATGGGTTAAATTTTAAGAATATTAGGAAAATACCACTCACTACCTATGAAGTACCCCAAGAATGCCCCGCAATGGTGCATGTTTGGCTGAAAAGGGTAGTAAATGGATGGTAGAAGCACTACTGTCCACACTCTTATTTGATTTGGAAAACCAAATCACGGAGTATTGGACGGAGGGTCGTGAAAATTTGCAACAACATAAATGCGACATCCAGTAGAACACTATTTTTACTAGCTAAGCCGCAGCTCTTCTGGTTGTGGAGTAAGAAGGGATTGAACATTTCAGAATCTTGCAGAAATATTTTCTAGTCAAACTCAAAATTATCTCCCGTAGCTGTGATGCTCACACCGTGAAAATTGGTAGGGTGTGAGAATTTTGCAGCACAAGTCCAATTTTTCAACGAATAGTTTCTAGGCCCTCTACAAAGGGAGCAGTAGCCGCTGATAGCATCTTGCATGATTTCAAACCTTATTTGACCTGGTAACCACGACAACCACATGCAAGGATATGCTAGACAGAATAATATTCATCCAACGCAGACACTTTTGCAACTACATATTCCCACCCAACAGGTGCATGAAGGTACGTATTTCCATGACCTTCCATGAGCTTAAGTATGGGGAATTGGATTGAAAATATGCGGTAGCAGCACGACCGACGACACTCTTATTTGATTTGGCAAACCAAATCACGGAGTATTGGACGGAGGGTCGTGAAAATTTGCAACAACATGAATGCGACATCCAGTAGAACACTATTTTTACTAGCTAAGCCGCAGCTCTTCTGGTTGTGGAGTAAGAAGGGATTGAACATTTCAGAATCTTGCAGAAATATTTTCTAGTCAAACTCAAAATTATCTCCCGTAGCTGTGATGCTCACACCGTGAAAATTGGTAGGGTGTGAGAATTTTGCAGCACAAGTCCAATTTTTCAACGAATAGTTTCTAGGCCCTCTACAAAGGGAGCAGTAGCCGCTGATAGCATCTTGCATGATTTCAAACCTTATTTGACCTGGTAACCACGACAACCACATGCAAGGATATGCTAGACAGAATAATATTCATCCAACGTAGACACTTTTCTTCAAACGCAGTCACTTTTCTTCAAACGCAGACACACATGAACACACATAAAAATATGGGAAAGATATATGAACCCTACATGATTCTAGGAACCTTCCATGACCTTCCATGAGCTTAAGTATGGAGAATTGGATTGAAATTAGGCGGTAGCAGCACGACCGACGACACTCTTATTTGATTTGAAAAACCAAATCACGGAGTATTGGTGGGAAGACCGTGAAAATTTGCAATACTATAGAACCGCTGCTGAGAAATGCAGTTTCTTTAGCAGCTGATCCGTAACTTCTTCCCTTCAAGAGCTATGAACCGTTTCATTTTTCCAAATCTCCAATAATATTTTTTGGTTCAAACTTAAAATTATCTCCCGTAGTTGTGGTGGTGAGATGCTGAAAGTTGGAGGGGTAATAGCAGCATATCTTATTAAGCAAAAATTTCAAGGAATAGTCCTTAGGTGTTCTACATGAGCAGCTAGACGCTGATGAAGGGTATTTCTGGTGAAAAATGCTTATATGCCGAGCCAAACCTTATTTCCATTTGTAAACATACCTGCAACCCACCTGCAGCACAAGTCATTCATGCAGACACTGGACGACGTGCGGGGAGTGGCAGAAGTAGTATTGACGCTGTTTGAGGGGTTTAATGGTGAGGGGAAAGAGCCAAGGGAAGGGGGGGGAGTGGTGCTGGAAGAAGGAGATGGTGGATTTGGATAAAGGATTGGTAAAAGTGGTGATAATGGGTGGCGCACGACCCACAGATACATAGAAAAAATGATAAATTTCGTTAAGATCGGGAGAAGTGAAAATTAGTGACATTCATATTAGTGACATTCAAATTAGTGACAAAATTAGTGGCGAAGGGCTAGGAATCGAACCAGGATTCTTCTGGCGGTTCATGGGAATAGCTCACATATGACGTCATAGACCCTCACACTGGAAGTTTGGAAGTTTCCGAAATTTTGAAAAAATTGGTAGGGTGAGAGACTTTTGGTGCAGAAAGTGAATTTTTTAAGCATCAGTCTGTAAGGGTTCTAGAAGAGGAGTAATCCACGCCCAAAGAGAATATCCTTTAAAATGCTTATATGCCGTTCTACCCCACATCTATTTGTAAACTTTGATGCAGACAAAAAGTCTGCAGCCAACCTCATGCAGACACACATGAACACACATAAAAATATGGGAAAGATACATGAACCCTACATGATTCTAGGAACCTTCCATGACCTTCCATGAGCTTAAGTATGGGGAATTGGATTGAAAATAGGCGGTAGCAGCACGACCGACGACACTCTTATTTGATTTGGAAAAATAGAGTATTGCAGTATGGGTTTTCTAGAGTATTGCAGTATGGGTTTTCTAGAGTATTGCAGTATGGGTTTTCTAGAGTATTGCAGTATGGGTTTTCTAGAGTATTGCAGTATGGGTTTTCTAGAGTATTG